>JUFY01023954.1:0-12537 GCA_001855655.1 Leptopilina clavipes | reverse complement strand
AAAATCTATTTTAATGTAAAATAAATCATTTTTGATATAGGGTAAAAGTGCGAGTTATGGCGAGTGCTCCAATTGCGGCGGATTGTTGAAAAATACAATTATTTACTATTTTAGAATATTTTATAGCTGCTTGAAAAAATTATTTTCGACCTTACTTGATACAATTGTACAAAAAGATGCACATTTAAACTATTAATTTAATTATTCAAGAATAAAAATTGCTTGCGTCGTAATTGAAAGATTTTCATTGAATGCATGTGCTTTAGTTACGGCGAGCAACACAACCTCTAAATACATGTAATTGACGCGCCGAAACTGACTCAATCGCGCCGCAATTGACACATTTGATATTATTTTTAATTGCTTAAATTTGTTTAAATAATCCATTTTTATAAAGTTTTAATTATCGTTTTGTTATCTAAATGACACGAGCTTTTAGTTTAATAAGACGTAAATTTACTTCTTTCATTATAATTGTCGATTTTCCCATTTCAATGCTGAACTAGAATCGTGCCGTAAATGGCAATTTTATCCTATTTTAAATTAAACAGAAAATTGGTAGTTTTAGAAAAGTTTTTCCAACAATTCTTACCAAGCCAATAACTTCATGCTCTGAGATAGCACATTTTTGGGCCATTTCTTTAAGATCGACCACAATATCCTTAATAGCACGTTTATCGGCTAAATTCTCCAGAAGAAGCTGCTGAAGATCTCGTTTCGCTTCCTGGCTAGCTTGGGCTTTATGCAATTTCACTATGTCTGATAACTCAACAGCCTCGAATACAGATCTAAAGTATTCCTCACTTCTTTTATTTGGTGGTACGAATTCCATTAACCTGATAAATGATAATAAAATTTGATTAAATTGACAAATTAAATACTTGAATTCGTCTTGTTTAAAATAAAAGGGTTTATTCATTTTTCCCTTGATTTTGAAGAAATGAAAAATTTAACGTACCTTCCTTCGATTCCGCCACGTTTCAGAGCAGTCATAAGACTTGGAAGTCCTTTTTCCTGTTTCCACGTAACAAATACCTCAAGTAAGAAGTCTAGGGCTAGATTATCTTTAACAAGATGTTCGTTAATAAGAACAGAGAGCACAGTTGGTGGAACAGAACCATTTGAGATCCATAATGCCGTCATCCGAGCCAGCTTGATTCTTTCCTTCGGAGTAAATCCTTTCATGAATACCAGAACTTTCTTCATTTCCTCATCGAACATTTTCTCCAGGTATTTATATCGCCGCATGAGCTTAATAAACACCTAAACAATTTTTTTTTTTGTAATTTAATTTCACAATTTCATTCTAAACAATAATTATTAAAATAGAAAATTACATGGATCACAGTATCTTTTTTCTTTAAAATAGATGAAAAGCTGAATTATTTGACAAAAATGGTTGATAAAAAGATAATAATTTGTATCTACATAATTGAAATTTTTTATCAACAATTTAAGCTTAAATAGTTGAAAATTTGGATAAATTTACATTTAAATTGATTAATTTTTAGATATTTTTAGAAATTTTGATCATTTTAAGTTTCTATGGATTGAATTTATGTTTGAAATTTAGATAATTTAAAATTTGGACGAATTAAATTTAAATTAGATTAAAATTTGGATGAATTAAATTTAAATTCCATTAAAATTTGAATAAAATTTTAATTTAACTCGGAATAAAATTTGATTAAATTGAAAATTAGATATAGAATTCAAATTTAGATCAATTTTATTTCTAATATATTAAAATTTGGATAAACTGAAGAGAAAATTAATTAGAATTAGTATGAATTCAAATTTATATCAATTACAACTTTAAGTAATTAAAATTAAGAATTTCGACTAAGTAAATTTTAAAATCAATGAAAAATTCTAATAATGATAAAAAAAATTTTAAGTCACTTTTCAAAAATATTATCTAAGGTCAGTTCTTGGAAAATTGTTGAGTCCAATAAGATAAATCAAGTTTTCAGTAGTTAAAGAAATTATCAAGAATTGAAATGACAAAAATTTCCAAAACAAGTCGAATTCAAAAGTAAATTTTCAAAAATTTTCGAAACTAAATTTTGTTTTCTTTATTTTAATTGATATTAATTTAATTTTTTTAAGGATAAAATTCTGTTTTATGTCGAAAGTCTTGGAGGAAAAAAAGTAGAATAGTTAAAGGGAGACGAATTAAAAAATTTTGATTTTTAAATAAAAATATTATTCTATAATCATATTAGTCATATTTCACACTATAAAAATTGAAGATATTTTTTGAAATATGTCGAAAAAAGTGGAAAAATTCAAATTTTATCCAAATAAATCGCAAACAAATGCATTTTTAAAAAAAAAAGTCAAGAAATGGCGAAAAACCATATTTTATCAAAATAAGTCTTTAAATTGCATTTTTTTTTTATAAAAAGTCGTATAATCCGAGGCCTGGATTTATTGAAATTTGAAAACTAAGTAAATTTTGATAAATTGAAGCTTGGATCAATATTGAATTATTTATAAAAACAAAAAAGATGAAGATCTATAATTCTGTAATCCACGAGGAAGAATCTGACGGACAGTCAAAATAAATGTTTTTTTTTTACATATTTTGATAATTTTTCCCCTTTTTCACCTTTTTTCTTGATTCGGTTAATTTTTGGATGTAATATATTTCAAAAATAGTTGAATTTACAATGTAAAGAAAATAAAAAATGCTCAGGAATGTTAAAAAAAATTCATTATTTTAAGGGGATGTCAAAGTCGATGCGATTTTCCCATTGAAGCTCAATGTAAAAATCCAATTGCAATGGAAAAATCGCATCAATTTTGACATCCCCTTAAAATAATGAATTTTTTTTTAACATTCCTGAGCATTTTTTATTTTCTTTACATTGTAAATTCAACTATTTTTGAAATATATTACATCCAAAAATTAACCGAATCAAGAAAAAAGGTAATAAATTGTCAAAACAGATGAAAAAGGGTAAAAATTATCAAAATAGGTAAAACAAAAAAAATTGAATGGGTGACAAACTGTAATGCCTGAAATGAATTAATTTTTTAGAAACTTTTTCAAAAATTCTGCAATAAAAAGCAAATAGGATAAAAAATAATAATAAGAATAAATTATAAACTTAGAAAATAGTTAGAAATAAATGAAAGAAACCTGTTCGAAATTTCGCATGGACTCCATGTCCTCTGCTTGTTCGAAGACACATGCTGTCGTTTTAACCGGTTTATCACCATCTTGAGCAATAGAGCCACCAGGTACCAAGAGACCACCCGCTATTAAAATATCAAATAAAGCCTCTCCGTATCGACGATAGTCTAATTTGGATCCAGCCGTGTCCAAATATTTTGAAATTGCTTCTAAGTCGTTACCAGCCTTCTCGAGACCAAGTAAAATTGCATCTCGAAATCCAGTTGGATCATACTTTTCCTTTTCATCTGTCAAAAAATGATGACGCGTTAAAATTTCTTGCTTGGCGACAAGGACGCTTTATTTCAAATACCTCCCTCTCTCTCTCTCTCTCTTTTCTTTTTTAGCTTACATACCTCTTTTTCTGGTCTTTATACGCTGACCTGATAGTACTGGCTTTTCTATTTTTTGACTCATACAACACCCTTCTGAAATTACACAAATAATTAATAATATAAATAAAAAAAAAAAAAATTTTCTTACGTCTTACAAAATTGACAGTTGTAAATTATGCACATTCACTATGTATCTAATTTTCAAATACACTGTAAAATTTTTATCTCTCTTTATTTTTGACAGATACTGTCAAAATAAGGAACGTTTTTGACTTTTTTAACGAACGTATAATGAATTTTTAATAACAGAAAAAAAGCACGCTTTAAAGTGAAACTTGTGATGAAATGAATCGTGTGTGAATTTCAGTGGATAAAATAAATTTTTCAAAAATAGATAAACAAAAGACTGATTAAAGTTTAGAGAGTAAAATGAAAAAAAATATTCTCTTCTTCAAAGCACAAAGATTATAACTGTATAGACCACGAGAAAATGTAATTAGAGCGGACTCGTCGTTGTACGCTGAGGTTAAGGTCGACCTTAAAGCCATAGGCACGATGGCTGAAAATTCTCGATTTAGATATTCATCAGCAAATTGCAAAATATTACACAAAAACTTTTTCAACTAAAAGAAAAAAATGTTTGAGTAAAAAAACTTACTTAAATACACGTATGATAATATAACCACTCCCTCCCTAACGTTTTGTAAGTGATGCGAAGTATTTTAAAAGGAGGACTGAGGGCAATAGGAACTTGGGGTCACCGAAATGAAGAAATAAAAATGGAAGAGGAAGACGACAACCATTCATGTTCCTTCACGCAAGCGCCGTAGGAACTCAGAATAACCAACCGTTTTTCAAGTTTCTTAAAACCAAAAAATAATATAAATTGCACTTCAATTAATATTTTCAATTGTTTTAATTTTTAAATATCAATAACTAAGTATCGCCATACTTTTTTGACCAAACATTCAATTTGTAGGTTAGATAATAAAGATTGTTTGCTTTCTTAGTAAAATTACACGTTTCTTTATAAAATCGAACGTTGGTAACATCGAAGGAAGTCATAAAGAACCAATTATATCTTTCTTTCACTACAGCGCGAAATTTGAATCACTAATTATAATTCTACTATTTACACAACCAAAAAAAATACAACACCGGCATTAAATGATCAAATTTAATACTATTATTAATAAAACATTAAAAATTTGTCCTCTTACAATAAAATTTTTATATATCGTGTATTTTAAGAGACCTTTCATTAAAAAGGCATTTAAATTTTGCCGCCTTTATATAAGTATCGATTACTCGAACTTGTACTTGCTTCGGGACAACTTCACGGTTGATTAAAATGAAGTGGTGGTGGGGGATAAAAAAATGTTTTCAAAAGTCGTATCAAAAGTTTACAAGTGAATTTCAACAAGTTTTCAATAGGTGATTTAAAAATATTGTGATAAATGACAAATACGTCTTCTAAAATTCTGAAATTTCGGGAAAAAAAGTAAGTGATTTTCAGTGAAATTCATAATAAATTGCAAGTTTCGTTGAAAAGTAGAGACGATTCAACTTTTTTACTGTTAAGGTTTATTGACCTTTATTTTAAAGTTAATTTTGATTGTTTATTTGTGTTTTTCTCAATTCTCGCTTTTCCCAAATAAATTAGGAATTTATTAATATTTTCTATTTTTTAAACGTTATAATTCAATCAAATGAGTAAAAGTAATTTTTAGTGCGATGTTTAGTAATAACAACATAACCTCAAAAACAATATATATATATTAATATGCAATCGATGCGATCCAAAACAAACAAATTGTAAAATAAAACTACTATAAAGTAATAAGTAAATTAGAAGATTTTTAAAGAATGTAGTTGTATTTTATGGTTGTTCGAATAGATTGGAATATTTTTAATTGATGATATTTAATTTGCAAATCAATTCTTTACCGACTCTGCCCCTGATAACAGCTTATCATTTTTACGAAAGAGCAAGTCAGAAAGATAAATATTAAATTGAGGAAGAATCAAAAAATGCAACTTTTATAAACTTATTTTAATAAAATACGACTTTTTCTATTTTTTGAGACTTATTTTGAGAAAATATTACTTTTTAAAATATGATTTTTTTTGACTTTTTCTGACTTTTTTCCAAAAAATTCAACTTTTTGCGACAAATATTGGTAAAATAAGACTTTTTTGACTTTCTTTAACTTTTTCCAATTTTATTTCGATAAAATACAATTTTTTTCGATTTTCTTCCAGAAAATTATACTTTTTGTTTTATAAAAACAATTTTTATAAAATAATACTTTTTTTTTACTTTCTTTAACTTTTTCGATAAAATGCTACTGTTTCCATTTTTTCTGATTTTCTTTTTCAAAAAAAAATGCAACTTTCTGCCACTTATTTTGATAAAATACGTCTTTTTCTGACGTATGCAAATTTTAGCTACTTATTTTGATAAAATACGATTTTCTCTATTTTTTCAACTTTTTTGCAACTTATTTTGATAAAATTTGAATTTTTCCACTTTTTCAATATATTAAAAAAAAAAATTTTTTTTTAGTATTTATTTTTATTTTTTATTTTTTGTCAATTCAATTCTTGATAATTTCTCTAAATACTGAAAACTTGATTTATTTTTTTTGACTCAAAAATTTCCCAAGTACTGATCTTAGACAATATTTTTTAAAAGTGAATGCAAATTTTTTTTATCATTTCAACTGAAAACTTTGCCGAAAATTCTGAATAATTGGAATAATTTTCATATACATATTAGACTTGAAAAAAGAATTTCAAAATAAAGAACTTTTTCTGAAAATATTTCCTATTGATGAATATTTAATATCTAATAAAAATAGTTAATAATAATAAAATATTTGTTAACTTTTAAAATTTTTTAACATAAAAAAATCGACTTTTTCAACATTTCTTGTTCTTGAAATCAACTAAAACGACTTTTTTCTCACAAGTCTTAAAGTCGATCCGAGGCCTGGACAGTCAAAATAAAAGTTGATCCAACTGCATATTTCAAAACTATATTTAATAAAAAAAATCATTTTTATTTAAATGCATTTTAGTCGAAGGGCAAAAAATTTAATTTTTAACATTTTAAACAACTGAATGTTACATTTACATGAACATTACCATTTGCCGTTACCTAATTAATTTTTCATTGATAGAAAATTGTAATTTTTATTAAAATGCAACTTTTAATTGCTTAAAGTGTTGAAAATTAAATTCTTTACCCTTTCACAAAAACATATTTAAACTTTAAATTGTTTTTTAATTCAAAATGTAAAAATATTAAGTTGGATTAACTTTTGTTCCGATTGTTTGTCGCATTCTTTCTTAATTATTTTTTCCAATTGTTGATAATGAGAAATTGTTAAATTAAAATGATTCAAAATAAAAAATATGCTTAATATATTTTTGTCGGCTTTTAATTTTATTTTTATTAATCGCTTCTATAATTAAATAAGGATAAATTAGACACAAAAACTCATTTAAATTAATGTTTATATTTATTGTCCATATTTGGAACATTTTCACGTACATCTAAGTAACAATTTATTGTTCTAAGCCTAGATAAAAAATAATAAATACAATTAATATTTACAAAAAGCGTTAGAGTCGTTAGATTATTATATATTTATATAATAGAAAAAGTCTCTCGAATTTTTTTTTTTTATTTTAACATTGAGTATTCGTTAATACTATATATTCTAAAAATAAAGGGAAGAATTTTTGAAAAATTTTTCCATACATTTTTCGTACAAAAAATACTATTTTTATTATTGAGACCCCCTCTACTAAAATAAAAACAAAAAATTGACTCCATTCGTCGAAAATCTAACAAACAATGATTAATACACTTAAATAAAAATAATACGTGTATAAAATATAATTACAAAAATTAAGAATAAAATTAAAAAATAAAATTTTATAAGTAAGCTTATAAACAATTATATCTAATTTTATATCATTTTTACTATACAGCCATATATATTAAATTGTTGATAGTTCTCATTTCAATTTGAGAGCGATCGTATCTCTAAGTAATGCACTAAGATCGACAATAAAAAATATTTTCTCTTTGCAATTACGAATATAAAACAAAAATTCATTCATTCACAAAAAATTTTTAATTTTCATTGTCGATTATGGCAGTGTTTTGGTGTCCAACCATTATGTAATCGAAGGTACAAAACATTAAAAAAAACATTTTTTTTAAGTTACAAAAATTAGTCCTATATCTGTCTTATTTTAAAGATCACAAAATCAGAAATTAATTTTTTTCAGGAACTTCATTATTATCTTATTTGCATTTTTTTTTTATTTTAATTAAAAAATGGAAGTTTTTACTATTTTTTATATAAGGTAAGAAGTAAAATATTAATATAATAATATTATTATTAATGATAATATTAATATCAATATATTATTTTATTTAATAAAATATTAATGAAGTTCTAAGAAAAAAATTCGAATTTTCGAAAAACAAACAAATGTGATGAATTTTGAGATGAAATATGAAAAAATTTCAACTTTATCATAATCGTATTAATAATATCTACTGTTTTTAGTGATCTCAATTTTTGAGACAGTTTTTTAAGTTTTTGAGGAGATTTCTTTATCACACAATCAGATTATATTTTGTTGGCCAACTTTAATTCATAACCTCAAAATAAAAATTTGTTTTCAACAACAAATAAAACTATATAATTAAAAGTCATGTCATCAAATTTGCAAAGATTCAGTTGTAATTTTAAAAAAAATTCTTTTCAGACAAATTTTGTTCTTAAATACTAATTGTTTAACTAAAATTTTTTTATTAAATTTTGTAAAAAACAAATTATAATTTTTATCCAATTTTTACAAACAGTAGCTCATTTTACTCTCTGAAAGATTGTCTACAGTTTTTAAAATTTGATTAGCAATATTCTGTTCAAATTGAACAGATAAAATTTTGGTTTTTCATATTTTTTAAACAAAATATTATTTAACAAAATTACGAGAAGAATAATTGTCAGATAATGTTTCAAAGAGCAAATAGAGTTTGTTTGTTTGTTCATAAAAATTAGATGGAAATTACAATTGTTCATTAACTTAAAAAAAAAAAAATGTTAATTATTATTTGACAAAAAATTTTGGCTGAAAATAATTTTTTTTTTAATTCACAACTGAATTTTGAATTTTTCAAAATTTAGTAAAATTTATTTTAATCATATATTTTTATTTGATAATAAAACCAAATATTAGTTTGAGGTTATGTGCTGGTACAGAACCTCCTTATATTGTTAGGTCACGTGATCGCCGCAATTTTAATTTGTCGAACATTTTTCTCTTAAAAAATAATGAATGATTGAAGTTGTGATTTTTCGAAAATGTCTAAAATATTACTATTTGAATCAGTGAATGACTTTTCGTTATCAAATTAGTCAGTCACTGATTCAAATAGTAATATTTCTACTAATCAATTAGTTAAAAATAATAATTATTACTTAAGTTCATTTTTAGGTTATGTCGGAATAACTATAAAATTTCTGGTAACTAATCCAATTAGTCGAATTTGACTATTTTTTAGTTACTTTTTACTAAAAATTAAATTTTTTTTTGCTAATAATTATCAGGCCTTGGATCGACTTTAAGACGCAAAAAAGTCGCTTTAGTCGATTAAAAATACAAAATAAAGTCGATAAAGCCGTTTGTTTAATTCAGTAAATTCTTAAAATTAATTGTAATAAAATACTTGAAAAAAATCAAATATTTTCAATTAAATTTTACAAAATTTCAATTATTCGACATTTTTAATTATAGTATTTTAAAAATTTATTAGATCTTTTCATTTCAATTACTTTTTATTGCGCAGACGCCAAAAGTTTCGGCCCTAAGGAGAGCAAAAGAAACTGATGATATGGTATCTCTCTTTCTCTTTCACAGTAGGGCCGAAACAATTGAAAGACAATCATGCGCAGAATCAACTTTCGAATTGAATTGAAAAGGTCTATTATCATAAAAAAATTGTTCAAAAAAAATTGTTTGAAAGATTTGTCTATATAGTTATTTTTCACACTGTAAAATCGAAATAAGTTGCATTTTAGACTAAAAATGTGGTATTTTGTTGCAATATTTGGAAGAAAAATCGAAAAAGTCGCATTTTTTTGAAAATAGTCGAAAAAGTCATAATATCCAAGGGCTGAATTATTTATACTTGATTAAAAAATTAGCTATTTTTTTTTACTAATAATTATTTATTTTTTATACTAATTGCTGAAGCAAAAAGTCAGCCAAGATTTTACTAACAATTAGTTAGTTTTAACTAATTCAGATTTAGGGAGTGATGTGCAAAAGTTTTGATATTTTTTAAATTAATTTTTGAAAATATACTTGTAAATTATTAGAAAATTCGAATTCTTAACCTCACTTTTTTTTCTAGCAACTTCCAAGACGTGCACGGAAAAAATTATAAAGTAACTTTTACTATTTACAAAGTAAAATTGGAACTGTCCGAAATTTCTGTCACTTTTTACTATTTTCAGAGTAAATTTTAGTAAAATTAGTAAAATTTACTTCGGAAATAGTAAAAATTGACAGAAATGCAGAAAAATTTCGGACAGTTCCAGTTTTACTTTGTAAATGGTAAAAGTTACTTTATATTTTTTTTCCATGTGGTCGACAGTTTAACGTTGCGGCGATCACGTTACCTAACAGTCCAGTCGTATGTTAAATCCCATAACAAAATGTCTGACTTGTGTTGATTAGAACACATCTCGGCAATTCCTCTCTAATCCAGTCTTAATATTATACAATAGGTGAAACGGATTTTGTTTTCAAAATCCATTTAGAAGAACAATTCAGCCCGATTGGCTCGATTTGATCGCGATTTTTTGCGATGCATATGATGACATCAGTACTGTGGATTAGGTGAATTCCTCTGAAAATTGCTGTGCTGACTCTGATTTTGTTGAATAGGTCCAGCAGGACTTGGTCTCCCATCTCTGTATTGAGGGGGACATGGTGGTCCATTTAGTAATGGAGGTGGTCCAGGTGCTTTTCCATAATTTCCCCTATTTGAACTCTGATAACTACCATAAGCGGAATCGTCACTACGTCTTGCAGTGTGGCCGTACATACTCTCAGGTCGTCTCGAACTGCTGCCATTGTCACTTGTATTAAGTGCTGGTCCATTCGCTTGATTTTGATGATTCTGAGGATTCAGCGGTGTTGAGGACGATTGACTCGGTGTGCTTTGCTGCGAACTCTGCTGCCTCTCAGGTGGTGGAGCTGGCGCTCGTCCATAAATATTTGTCCCCGTTGAAACACCGTAAACACCATTATCCCTTGTACTGAGACTCGTCGAGATTCCTCTCACACCGTAAATACTTTGTGTGCACTGTTGCAGTTGATTCTGCATATTTTGATTGGTGCTGTTGTGATTTTGCGACTGACTCTGTGTATTGGTTTGGGAACTTTGGGTGGTTTGATGATGATGCGGTGTTGTGTCGCGATTGATGAAATTCTGCGAGGTGTGAGTGCCAATTCTTATTGGATAGAGACTTTGTGCAGGTACAAGTGGTCCTGGTTTTGGGAACATGAGTCCGTCCCTGGTGCCTGATGTGGATTTTGCGTAGACGCTTTGAGACCGGTTCAAATTAGCCCTGGTCAAGGGAGGGGATTTGCAGTAGAGGGACTTGGTGCCACCGTAAATGGACTCGACACGTTCGAGGGCTGACGGTGGAGGACTGTAGATTGAGGACGATGCACCAGCAACGGGTCGATAGGTCGCGTAAGATCCGGGGAATTTTGGTCCTGTTGCTTTATCCAAGTCGTCGTAGGTGTCCTCGTCCGATCGAATCGATGAATTATCACCGTCGTCCATCTCACGCGAGTCTCGTGATCTTCTTGGATTTAGAACGTATTCGTGGAGGAGAACTGCAATTGCACCGCCGGCTATTGGACCAACCCAATACACCCAATGTGCATCCCATTTGTTCATGACAAACGCCGGTCCCAATGCTCGAGCCGGATTCAAATTTGGATTCTGCAATGATAATAATTCACGGTTAATGATCAATTAAGTGATATTGCGGTTTAACTCCCCTATGCATGCACCTAACTTTACAACAGGTGCACGGAAAGAATATTGTTTATCTACCATAAAAATCATTCTATTCTGTTATATGCTACACGAACATTATACTGTCAAAATTGCTAACATTCAAGAAAATTCTAATAAATACTGATTTTGGACAATTGGGAAATTAATGCTGTTATGTACAGCACATGAAACATGAAATTAGATATAAAAACTTACTGGATTTTATTTGAAAAGATGATCAACAATAAATAAAAGAAAGATAATAAAAATAAAATCCATAAAAATTTGATTCTGTTGTATAGGTACTACATATGCGATCATTATAACTAAAAATTACTAATTCGAACTTCGGATTGACTTTAAGGCATTAAAAAGTCATTTTAGTCAATTTAAAGAACAAGAGAAAACGAAAAAAATTAAAAAGTCGTATTTTATCAAAATAAGTCGTGAAAATTTGAATTTTTTTAAAAACAAGTCAAAAAAAGTTGAAAAAAATGTATATTTTGTCGAAATAACTTGAAAAAAAATCGTATTTTATGACACTCAGGTGACAAACAGTTGCATTTTTGAAAATAAAGTCAGTAAAAGTCGAAAAAATTGTATTTTATCGACATACAAAAAAAATGAGAGAAAGTTGAAAAGTCGCGTATTTTATGAAAACAACACACAAAAAATTGCATTTTTTGAATAAAAAAGTCAGAAAAAATTAGAAAAAAAATTATATGTGACGCGACGCGAAGAAAGGTACCTAAGAAGCAAAAAGTTATAGGTTATGTTTGTCATTTTGAAAGTGAAAATACATGAAGAGGATTAACTTTCAATGCAAAATAATGATTTTTAAGTATTTCTTATATCTAAAATATTCAATAAAAATTATTTTTCATTTTACAAAATTAAAAAATAATCCTTAAATCAAGGTAAAA
>JUFY01023946.1:0-13124 GCA_001855655.1 Leptopilina clavipes | reverse complement strand
GTATAAAATAAACAATGATTTCAATTGACCAATTATATCTACCTACATTTAAAGTCAATTTAAAGAATATTTTTAATACAGGTTTTGAAAAAATTTATTTTAATTAAAATAAATTAATAAAATTTAAATAAAAAATTCTTGTTTTTCAACTACAGTAGAATCCGCTTATAATGACATTGAAGGGACAGAGCGATTTCGTCATACTAAACGGTCGTCACAATAAACGGACAATACAAAATTGTAAGATGAAACAACCACGTAAGACATTTCGAATTTAATAATATGTATGTATTTTATTAAATACAATACACTGGTCATTTATAAATCACAAATAAGATCAAGTTAAAATATTCAAACTTAAAAAAGTAAAATATTGCAAACTATCACAAAAAGTCACTAATTTTTGTCTGCTTTTGTATTTTATTTGAACAGTAGTAGTCTCTCACTGCATTATGTACATATGACATTGCAATATTAACCTTTTCGTTGTCCAAATTACCGTGTACAAATTGGGCTAATAAGTCGGCTGCTTTTAAGGCCTCGGTTACAGTAGGAGTTTCTCTGGTTGTGTTTTCGACAGTTTCTTCATCTTCTTCTTCAATTTGATCATTTTTGACGTCTTCCACGATGGTATCAATTGTAACTTCTTCCGATGAGATAACATTGCTGTCAATGTGAACATAATCATTCCACATTTCATCTGAAATTTCTAACTGCAGATTTAAATTTTTAACCCATGAAGTTATTGGCACGTCGTCTTCAACATTTAATTGACTGCAAGGAACATCTGTAAAGATGAATCGATAAATCCTGCGTGTTTAAAGCAATTTGAAACGTTTCTTGTGAAATTTTGTTCCAAGCATCGTAAACCATCAGTATTGCATCCAACACCGTTATCTTCACAGAAGAAAGGCCTTGATCAGCATGCATATGATCCATTGTATTAATCAGAAGATTTTTTCTGAAGTTCGCTTTTAACGCACGAATTACGCCCTGATCCATTGGCTGAAGAATTGATGTCGTGTTGGCTGGCAGAAAGACAAGAGATATTGATTTTAAATCACTAATTTCCGGATGAGATGGACAGTTATCAACTAATAAAAGAATTTTTTTATTCTTCTTCACTAATTCGTAATCCCAGTCTCGTATCCACTTCTCAAAAACTACTGAGGTCATCCAAGCTCGGCGATTATTCGTGTAATCTACTGGCAACGATTTACAACCTTTAAAACATCTTGGCTTTTTTGACTTTCCTATCACCAGCAATTTTTTTTTTATTGTACCACTCATGTTTGCTGCCACCATCACTGATAATCTATCCTTTGACATCTTCCCGCCGTTACAAGACTCACCTTTAATTTAAAAAAGTCGAATTAAAGTCTGCTGTAATTTAATTAAACGAGTAAAAAATGTACCAACCAAGACTCACCTTTAAACTTTAAAGTTTTGTCTGGCATCATTTTGTAAAATAGTCCGGTTTCATCAGCATTGAATATGTCATCAGCAGAAAAATGATCACGTAAATTTTTCCACACAGTCGACAACCAATCAGTGACAGAAGTCTTATCAACGATCGCGGATTCTCCACTTATTTTGCCCATTACAATATTATGCCTAGTTTTAAATCGACTTATTCAACTTGGAGTACACTTAAAGTTTATATTCATTTCTTTAGCAAAAACATCAGCTTTCTCTATTAACAAAGGACCACTGATAGACATTCTTTTCTGTCTCATAGCAGTAAACCATTGAATAAAACACTTTATTATATTATTATTATTTATATATTATTTTAATAATTAAATATAATTAATAATAAATCTCAAAAGAGTAGCATATCACAGCTGATATTTAAAATGTTGTACTATAGGGCTCTACAATATAAGTACTTCAGTTCCAAGAGCGAGCGCGAAGTTTTACCGAACTGTACCTGAGTTATTGGTGCCCAGCAAGAACAATTCAAGACAGGCGTTAAAATACTAGTTAAATGATATTAATCTTTTATTTTCATTCGTTTGAAAAATTAGTGAACCGGTGTAAAGGAATAACTACATATATTAAATTAAGGATTCATTAAAAAGTGTTAAATAGCACAACTTTTTAAGAAAACTTTACAGACTTATTAAATAATTGTTTCAAAATCTAACTTATTGAAAAATTACTGAATGTAGTCGTACTTTCTAACTTCTTTTCCATTTATTTTTAATGTAAGTTTTATATACGTTCTAATAATATAAATCAATGTTTAATGCACAAAATCTTTGAAACTTTTACAGCACTAGTACGCCAAAAATTAAAGTATCATGTTAAGTTTTAGGTATCACCACTGAAGACATTCACAAAAAAATTTTGAAAACCTACGATTAAGCAACTATATCCCAACTTTACAGAAAAATTCAGTAAAATATTAGGAACAATTTTTCTCCGTGTACAGTAAAAAAATATTTTCAAAATTCAAACATTAAGAAACAATTTTAAAAGTGAAAAACAATTTTTAAAATCAGTAAACAGTTATATAATTAAACTTGTTTTATTCAAAAGTGAAAATAATTGCGAAAATAGAGAATGTGAATTAATTTGTAACAAATTAAATCCATTAGCGAGATATTGAGTCGGAATTTCTAAAACTAAGTACCTAGATGTGTTTCTCATAATTGGGTCAAATTTCAAAAGAACGTAATAAAGTTCTCATTGAATATTTTCTGCTGCGATAATCTTGAATTGAAGAAGAAAGAAAGAAAATTATTTTAATACTAATTAAAATTTTATTAATTATATATGTATAATATTTGAATAAATTTAATTACATATTATAATGTTTGCAAAATATCGATTTTTTCTTAATTAAACTATAATTGAAGTTTATTCACGTTTCAGGGATTTTTGGACAAAAGGGAAACTAATTTTTCAAAATGTCCAAGTCCGATGAAATATTCACTGGTCAATTAGATTAATCCGAGGAGCCTTAAACCCATAATTAACCATGATTGTCACGTCCTTCATGCACTTGTGGAACGTCCAGAAAATTCTTTCCTGATACTTTTCCAGAAATAACTAATATGCTCGACCAAACCTTATGCATGCATTATTCAACGAAGGACATTTTATGTGTTAATCCCCCATTAAATTCACACATAAAAGAAAAAAAAATAGCAACTCAATTGAAACTCTTAAAAAATAAGAAAAATTTTTTCTTTTCAGTATTTGAAAAGAGAAAATCAAAATTATTCATTTCGAAGTAAAATTCTCTTTTTTAAATTCCAAAAATTAAATTGAAATAGAATTTCAATTTATTGATGAAATAAAAAAAAAATACATTTAGTGACAAGTAAAACATAAATCTCGTCATCTTTTTTAGAAAAATGGAAAAATATTCAAAGTGAAATTATTAGTTTTTCTAAGTTTTATAACTCCTTTTATTGCTGCCATAATGACGACAAACAATATAAAAGTCACTCTTTTTTTAGGGGAAAAAAAGCTGAATGTCAAATATACAAAGTAGCAATTTATGAAAAAGCAATTTCTTTCAGCCAAAGTACGTCCATAAATTGCCCTAAAAGTTAAACACGCGAAAAGAAAATCAACCGTAAAAATTTGAATTCATGAATCACATATGTGTGTAAAGGTAATTTTTTTTCCATCGACTTGTAACTGTCGAATTAAAAACAAAAAAAATAAAATAAAATAATTACAAAAATATTTAAGAGAAATTCAATTAAAAAAAATTTTTTTACACACATCTAAAGAAGTAAGTTAACGGAGAAGGTCTCTCGTAAAACTTTGAATTGATTCAGACTTGAAACTTTGTCATGCGGATAATTCGAAAGAAAATTCGATTTTAATTTTCCAGAGATTATTTATTTTTCAATAAGTTATGCAATAGTTTTTTGTTTATTTATTAAAAATTTATTTACAAAAATTTGTGCAAAATTTTTTTTTTTTTTTTTTGAAATATTTTCCATAAGAGAATAATGTATTTCTATTTCAATAAGAACTTTTAACTGGAAGGAAAGTGAGGATTTGAAAAATGCTTTATCAAAGGGAATATGAAATTCAAAAGACTTTAAAGACCTTAAATCTTGAAAGATCTTTCTGACAATGAAATTGCTGGATTCACGAGATATTGCGATATTTAAATAATAAATTTATATTAAGTGAAAACTGGGACCAATTGTATTGTGCACATTTTTCCTGAAATAAATTTCATGCGAATTTTGTGCAATTTATTTTTAATTTATTTTAAATTATTAATCATTAAATTAATCATTAATTATCATCATTAATCATTAATTTCGTTAATAAATAGAGAAATAAATTAACTAAGTAATAATAATAATAATTTAAGTATAAAACAAATCAGAATTCTTGTTTACTTTACAGTGCTTGGGATAGAAAAGGACCCAAATATCTTTGTTCTTTTCTATTTTATGCATTGTTGACAGTTTCCCATTGTAAATGTACCTTTAGGATTTGAACGTACAGGGTTGTGAAGTTACGCTCAACATTTCAGAAAGTTATATACAATTATACCTTCCCAGCCTTGCTTTTGCATTTTCCAGTTGACGTTGTTAGAATCAGTTTGTTTATACTTAAGTAACCACCATTTATATTTATTTCTTTATATTTTCTTTATATTTATAATTTTATATTCGTCTTACGTAGCTCCATCTGTTTTTTTTTCATTCAAGAGTCTTTTTACTAAGTGAGTGTGTCTTTCTATGTTTTACATTCAATGCCGTAAGTGCGGGTTTCCATTCGATTATTTCAATGTAAACTCGAGATTTCTCACTCGTCTTTATTTTTAGATTTTAGATAGAAAAGGAGAAAGAAAGTTTTTTTAGAAAGAGTAATATAAGAATAAAAGCGTGTTAAGATTGTTTACAATATCATTAATTCCTGGTAGAAAAAACCAAACAAATGCAAAGGTAGAAACAACAGCATTTATTTACATCGAAACTGTTTATTTTAAATGATATAATCTAAGGTTTGCAATTAGCATTGTGAATTTGAGGTTAAGTTAGTGAAATTTTTTCAATTTATTTTCTCTTTCTGAGAAACATTTCTCAAATATAACATGAGACCTTTAATTCTAAAAGGGATTATTATTTTTAATTAATAACACACTTTTAGGGAGTGATTAAAAAAAAATAAAGACGTTAAAAAGTAATTCGTCTCATCACTAGACAATTGAGTTTCTACGGTGTTTAAGACCCTTCTGATAAATATGCGCTCTCTCTCTCTTAACAAAATATATATAAAATTCAACTCTGATGAGTATAATGTTTATAAATAATTGTAAATTATTTTTTTATTGTAAAAATTTTTTTTTCAATTTTAATCGAAATTTGTAATTAAAATTGTGAAACTGGATAGATGAATGCGTTTAATGTGTGTATATATTCCAATATAGAGTAGCAAATTTGCTTTATACTCAGATATCATCTTCTCGATAATTCCCAATATAAGCTCTTGCCGAGAGGATTTTCGTTTGACTGTTATGTAGCGGCAAGAGAGGGTTCTGCTCCAACTAAGGTGGTGGCTTAACGTATTCACAAGGGACATACATGGTTCATATAGGGCAACGTATGACCTTAAACCCCTGGCCGACTTTCGGACCCCCCTTAAATTATATCTAAACGAGCTTGTCTTGAAACCTTATAAAACTTTGTGTAAATCACCCAAAGAAACACTCCTCAGAGGAAGATTTTCCATGGCAGATTTTCCTCTCGTTCAATTTTCTGAACGTAAGTTTGAAAATATTTTATTCTTTATTCTCCATCACACCCCAAACGCCAACTATTGGATTAGGGATCCTCCTCTAACATGTACGTCGCCAATTATCCCAATTGCGAGAAATAAAATTCTCTTCACATTTTATCAACTCCACAAAATAAATTAGTTTCGTGTGTATACTATTATCACCCCCCAGATCCAATAAATTGGTTAAAATAAAACTTTATTATTATCATTATTATTATTACTATTATTATTGTTATTATTATTATTATTATTATTATTGTTATTATTATTATTCTCATTATTATTATTACTATTATTATTGTTATTATTATTATTATTCTCATTATTATTATTATTTTCATTATTAATTTAAAAAATTCGAGTATTTTAATTTTCGAGAAAAAAAGGAAAATAAATTATTCGTGTAAAAGGAATTTATAAAAAAGTTTTATTCATTATGAAATATAATTTTCAAGAGAATCAAAATTTTGTGGAAAGAAAAAGTGATGCATTACTGGAATGGAATTCAAAATTTATATAAATTATTCGAATCTGGGCGATTAATTTGAGAATATATAATGTTATAAAAGGAAATTATTTGCAAATTCTTGACCGTTGTGTAGGATTAATTACGTTTTCCGGAATGTCAAACATGCATCAACCACAAATATTAGCGATTTTAGCTATATATATATATATATATATCACAACCGTTTTGCTCTGTAATAATTAACTATGTTGGCATGCGAATATGAAAAATTTATGTGTCAATAATTAAATTTTTATCATTCAAGTAAATTAAATTAAAAAAATATTTTTATTAACTCCTCTTGTATCTTTTTGACTTGATTCCGTGTTTTTCGAAAATCTCAATATTGGATATTTCGATGGAAGAAATTAGTATAGGATGGATAATTCTAGGTACCCCAGACTGTGTTTTGGAAGATTAGAGAACTTTGCGGCTTTAATAAAGAAAACGATTGATTAGTTAATTTATTGTCGCGACATTGTCATAGATTATATAAAAGCATAGAAGTCTCGTGCATGAAATAAGCCATAAGGATATAAAGTACAATACACAGGTATCGTGAAGCTTAAGGTTCGTTCACACCATAAATATATTATATGATTAATTTTAACAATTTACTTCCGCACAAAAGAAATAATAATAACCATCGATAATAATTATATTGTATAATAATTCAATATCGACAGTTTAATATATATATATTTTTTTTATTATATATATATATAATAAAAAAAGCGAATTTCAGCTAAATCTATTTCTCAATTTCCTGTGTATATAGGTATCTTGTGCATGATTTCGAAATCCATGACACAGTGCGTGTGTTCTCTTTATGCTCGCATTGTATAAATGAAAGCTTCCCGAACTGAATAGAGATCCTGGGGGGATGGAGAAAATTGTAGAGCAGAGCTTGCCAGGGGTTCAAAAGTTGAACTACAAAGAACAACTTCGACCCGAGTACTTCCTGCCAAAAGAGAGTCGACTATTGCATAGTATATATACATATGCTCTCTGTAAATAATAGGAAGGCACCTATCGAAACCTTTTCTAATTGCAAATTATTTCCTGTAATTAAAATTTTCCCAATAATACACCCAATTATATTTTCTATCTGAATTTTTTTTTTCTCAATTTTCAATTCACCCAGATAGCAAATAAAATATTTTTAAATTCTTTTTCATGTTTATTGTACAAGCATTATAGTAATGTTACGACAACCTTGCCGTGCAATAATTAAGGCAATATTACAGTAAAATATTGTGGCAACCTTGCCGTGCAATGTTAAGGCAATGTTTCAGTAAAATATTGTGGCAACCTTGCCAAGCAATGTTAAGGCAATTTTACAGTAAAATATTCCGGCAACCTTGCCATGCAATGTTAAAGTAAAATATTGTGGCAACCTTGCCAGGCAATGTTGCAGTAAAATATTGTGGCAACCTTGCCAAGCAATGTTAAGGCAATTTTACAGTAAAATATTGTGGCAACCTTGCCGTGTAATGTTAAAGGAATGTTACAGTAAAATATTGTGGCAACCTTGCCAAGCAATGTTAAGGCAATTTTACAGTAAAATATTCCGGCAACCTTGCCATGCAATGTTAAGGCAATGTTGCCAAGGTGGAGAAGTTTCTAATTTAATTTTTATGTAAAGAGAGTAAATATATATTTAAATTATATAAAAATTATGAATTCTTTAAAATTTTATACACATATTTTTGAAGAAATAACTCGAGAGGAAATAATAGTTAGTTTTTTAAGAAGCAAAAAAAATATATATATATAATACGAGGTATTTTTCAGTAAAATGCCTTTGAGGAATCTTTTACGATCCACATTGCAATATTATTTTCGTTTATATTTAGGTACTCTCATAAAATTTTTAACAACCATAGAGTAACAATAACACGAACTAAAATTACCAGCTTTGAAATTGAAAGAGAATTTTTTGCGTTTTTTATTGTATATATACGCGGGAAAAACAAAACTCTCTGTGCAACTACTGTTCATCTAATATTTAATTATAATCTTTTTTTTTCTCATGTTCATTTTCCCAAAGTGTGCGTATATATGTATATTTTTCCTTTTAATTTGTACTTTAAAAATATAAATCAAATTTATTTACAGCAAAAAAAAAAAAAAGGAATAACGAATACTTCATGCAAACCCAATTAACGAAAAAATGTGGCACAATTAGTAGCGCACAACATTGAAAGAAAAGAAAAAGCAATAATTTTTTTTCCTCTTTTATGAGAAAATTTTGTCAACGATGTGTTTATTTCTTCTATATACTAATTATAGTATTTTAGTATTGTTTTCTATTGGAAAATATTGATTCACCAAGTCAGAAATGGAGAATTAATTGGTTTTATATTTTTGCCTTTATGTATTATTAATTGTTTATACCGTAAGAATACTTAACTATGAATCAGGTCTAAGCGTGAGTGCGAGTGAGGCGCAATGGAACTGCGCATAAGAGCGTCCCTTTCGCACTCGTAGGCTGATTCATAGTTAACTATTCTTACTGTATATATAAATTTTGAGTTTTTAATTCATTCTTATATTTACGAATTTATTTATTTATTTACTAACTAATTCTTATATTTAAAAATTGAAATAGTAATAAATTTTGTTAATATTAATCGAAATAGTAACAAAAATGTAAGAAAGATAAGAAATACGTGACAATCGGTCCTTTAGGTAATTGGTTACGGTCCTCGGTTTCTGTGCGTAGAACGCAGGTTCGATTCTCTATATCGCCATTTTTTTTTTTTAATTTTTAATATTCTAATAATAGGGAGAAAATTAAAAAAAATCAAAGCAACAAAAATTAAATATCAAAAGTAACAGTTTTTAAGAAAAATTACAATAATGATGAATTTTGTTTTTCTATTTTTGAATAATTTTTTCCATTTTAGCACAAATAATTATTGAGAATAAAAGAATAATACCCGAACAATTTTGAGAAAAAAATTATATAAAATTATTTAATAAACATACAATAATCTCATATCAATGTGCATCACTAATTTTTTTTTTTTTTTTGGGGGGGGGGAATTAATATTCAATTTTTATGAGAGAAAAATTCACAGTAAAAGCGAAAAAGATAAAAAAAGAGGGAAAAATACGGAACAAAAGTTCTCGAGTACATTTAATTTTTACCAGCTTGGCGAATAAGAGACTTTTGAAATCATAATTGTGAGGCTAGGCTGACTATATATTAGAAGAAAGTTTATCATACACAACGTGGGGGAGGGGGAGGGGGGCAAAAAAAATACTGTCACCACATGAGAAAAAAAAATTCTAACTTCAGTTTTCACGTCCTCGAGATTAAATTAATTATCCTTGTTGTTGATTTAAAAAAACGATGGACATTATTAATTATTCTAAAATTGCTGACCAATGGGTCTAAGAAACATAATGACAAGGCTATGTTAACAATTTAATATTAAATAAACAATTATAAATTTTGCCTATTTATTATTTTTATTCAAAAACTAAAATACAGTGGAAAAAAATTTATTTGATTCAAATAATGAATTACTTGACTACTATAAAATAAATATTTATTAGATAATAAACAAGTAATTGGTTATTTGAATCAAATTTTTTTTTCACTGTAGTATTAAATTTGGTAATATTAGTAATAAAAAAATAGTATATAGTAATAAAATAGTCAGGAATTAATAAAAATGTAAGAAAGATAAGAAATACGTGACAATCGGTCCTTTGGGTAATTGGTTACGGTCCTTGGTTTCTGTGCGTAAAACGTAGGTTCGATTCTCCATATCCCAAAAAATTTTTTTTTTAATTATTGTCAAAATATTCTTACAGTTTTCTTACAGTTTACAATTATTCTCACAGTTTTCTTCTCTAGTAAAATTTTGCATTTATTTTTAAATTCTCATCACATGAGAAAGTATTAGTTTGAAATAGAGAATATAAATTGAGTGAATGATTGCTATTTTATGATTTGCAATTTAAAATTTTTTTAATTAATATTTAACGTCTGAATAGTTTTTTCAAAGTGCATTATCGTGAAAATAAAACAAAAAAAAAAGATAAATTATTATTTGGCACTCAATATAAATTAGTAACGGAATAATATTTAGTAGCCTTTAGTTGTTTTTATTCTGTTCATTTATTTATTCTGTCAGGAGTATTTGTGATTTATTTATTAATTTTGAAAAAAAATGATTATTTCCATTTTATATGATTTCCAAATCTGAATTTTACGTCTCTTCAATGTTTGAATTATATTTTTTATTATATTTATATGACAAATACACATTATTGACGATTTATTTCATAAATTTTCGATGTCGAACATTTTTTTTCATCTTGACTCCCTGAAGTGAAAGTCGATTTCAAAATATTGGACAATATAATTTCCGATTTTTTTTAAATTTATTTTTATTTATTTTTAATGCGAACTGAATTATTTCATTCTATTCGAAATTAAAGTGGAATTAATTGTCTTTTAATTAAAGCGAACAAGGGACAATTCCGTAATTAGAGGAACAAACTGACTTGTTTTTCCATTCATTATTGCAGTACTGCAGAGGCGAGGAACTTGATTATTGTTTGAGAAGCTAATAATATTATTTTCCATTTCGTATTTAAATTATTTTTTTGATGACAAATTGAAAATTAATTTTTCATATAGTAGAATGAGAGAAAAATTTATTTGATTCAAATAACCGTTTATTTGTTTATCAAATAAATATTTACTTGAAGCAAATAATTTTTATTTAAATCAAATAAACTCCAAGTGAAATAATAATTTCTTTATTTAAATCAAATAACATTTAATTGACTTAAATAAAGTTTATTTGATACAAAAAAATATTTATTTGATACAAATAAACATTTATTTGATAATAAACAAGTAAGCGGTTATTTGAATCAAATAAATTTTTTTTTCCAGTGTAATAATTAATTTTTATTTACTCTTGATGAGACACTTTTTCATGTTAATTTTTTCAGATAAAAGGTAAAAAGAAAGTTCAATTACTTAAAGATGCTAAAGAGTATTAAATTCAAAATTCAAAATTCAAAATTCAAAATTCAAAATTCAAATTCAAAATTCAAAAATAAAAATTCAAAATTCAAAAATAAAAATTCAAAATTCAAAAATTCAAAATTCAAAAATCAAAATTCAAAAATCAAAATTTAAAATTCAAAAATAAAAATTCAAAATTCAAAATTCAAAAATCTAAATTATGGTTTTACCTGTTTAGTTAAATTACAATTTTAATTTAATGGCAAATATGTGAAATAAATTAATTTTCCATAATTGAAATTTTTTGCAAACTCATGAGTTATTAAATTTTACGATTACAAAAAAATAAAATGAAATTCACAGAATTCAATTATGAAAATGAATATGATTTTTTGGCTTTGTGATTCGCTGATTGTAGAGCGAAAAGTAATTGGATAAAGTTATATAATATGGATTGTGGATTTTTGAAAAGAGAGAAAGAGATCAGAAAAAAAAATTTGAAAAGAAATTCTCCACTTTAGGTTAATTGCCTTAGCATAATTAATATATACAATAAAAATGCCATTGTAGTTCTCATTAACTGCAGCTTTTACAATCCAGCATTTACCGAAATTGCTAGATTTAACAAAGCAATAATTTTTATCTCCCATATAATACTTTTGTTCAATTTTCGAGAGCGGAAGTGAAAAATTAAAATTCACTTAAAATTCTATATGAAAATTTTATAATGAGATTTTTCGCCTCAAATAAATAATAGGTATGCAATTTTTCGATTTAAAAATTTAAATAATTATAATCACTTAAGATTAATTTTAATTAAAAAAGTCAATAATTAAAAATTCTAATCTTAGTGCAAATAACATTATACCATATATATATAATTTTAATATAGTAAAAAAATTAATAATAAAAAGTAAATAATTATAATACGATAATAATAAATAAATAATAAAATAGTTGAAAAATAATTTATAAAAGTAAACTAAAAATTATTATTATTAAAAAATTTTCATTTCAACTAACTACAATTGTTTTAAATTCAACTATGGGAATTATTAACACTTTTTATAAATTTTTACATTTGGAAAACTCAATTTTTCAAAAATCATTTTTGGTACAAAAAATTATTATTTGCCCCCTTTCTCAAAAATTATTAGGTATTTCTAGAAAAATATATTATACTTTTAAACAATTAAATCATCGAAATTTGGAAATTATTTAATAACTTAAAAAGAAATTCTTTTGTTAAAAATATGGTATTTTTTACAAAAAAGTTTTTTTATTTTTTTGTAATCTTAAATATTTAAAAATAATAATTCTAAAATGTTTTGAATATTTTTAAAAATATTTTTTTATTGAATAAAAATAATATTAACAAATTAATATTCAATATTAAATTCTATTAAAATATTAACATTTAACGTTGAATAACATTAAAAACATTGTTTACTGATTTAAAAAATTAAATGTTTAATTTGTTTTTAATAACAAATAAATATTGATCACTATACAATAAATCAAACATTGAATAATATTAAAAACATTGTTTAATAATTACAAAAAATAAAATGTTTGATTTGTTTCTAATAATTGTTTATTCAAACATTGAATAATATTAAAAACATTGTTTAATAATTACAAAAAATAAAATGTTTGATTTGTTTCTAATAATTGTTTATTCAAACATTAAATAATATTAAAAACATTGTATAATAATTTTTAAAAATAAATGTTTAATTTGTTACTAATAATTGTTTATTCAAACATTGAAGAATATTAAAAACATTGTTTAATAATTGCAAAAAATGAAATGTTTGATTTGTTTCTAATAATTGTTTATTCAAACATTGAATAATATTAAAA
>JUFY01023944.1:33861-44223 GCA_001855655.1 Leptopilina clavipes | reverse complement strand
TAATTGAAAAAAAAATTTTTTATTAAAAAAAATTTAAATACCTTTTTAATTTAGCTTCCTGTCAATCAATAACTGTAATCCATTTTTTGCACAATTTCACACAAAAATTTCACAAAAAATTTTCACACAAAAAGTTTTACAAAAATCACTTCACATAATTTCCCAAAATCACGTTGTTTCCCGACACTTTTCGTTTCACATTATTTCCCCCTCCTATATCTTTCTCCGTCGAGACACGAAAGAAAACTGACTAAGAATTCAAAATGTCAGAGTTGCCAACGTTCCCCACCAATTTTAACTACACATGCGTAGAAGTACAATTTAATAGCCAGACATGCGCAGAAGAGTACAGTGCCATTTGCACATGCGCAAAAGTTCAATTCAATAATAACACATGCGCAGTAGGGTACAGTGCCATTTGCACATGCGCAAAAGTTCAACTCAATAGCTACACATGCGCAGTAAGGTACAGTGCCATTTGCACATGCGCAGAAGTTCAATTTTACGGCTACACATGCGCAGTAGGATACAGAGCCATTTGCACATGCGCAGAAGTGGAATTTAATAACTACACATGCGCAAAAGGATACAGAGCCATTTGCACATGCGCAGAAGTGTAATTATTCTAATCACAGTTTATTTGATTTAAATAAAAATTATTTTGTTCAAATAAATATTTATTTGCTAATAAACAATTATTTATTTATAAATAAATAACTCTCAGAAAATCTTGTGGACTAAATTGTTTTATTCTGCAATATTTTACAATTTTTTTATGTCGTTAATAACTCAGAATACTTTTTCACAATAAAAAGCGTAGATAGTATTACAATCATTAATAATAAGGTAATAAATCTATATATAATAACGGACTAGAAATATGAGTGTATAATAATAATTAAAGAACAATTTGTCCAATACTGGTATTAATAAATTGTTGACTATAAGAAATAAAAATATTATTCTAAAATTTTTTACAATAAGTTGAATCAATTCTAGAATTGAAACAATAAATAAATACTTACGATAACGAACCATTAGTTAAGCTTTAAGAGACTTTTGCTTTATTTAACGCAAAACTTTCACTTCATCTCGAAGCTTAAAGAGACACAAAGACTGTTTACCGAAGCCATTCAGCTATTCTAGGATACATTTTTCTCTTAATTCTAATTCAGCACTCAAATTTCATATATACTAATAACGACATTTGGAAACGAGGCCTAATTTATTTTTTAATTAATGTTTCACATGCAAATTTTATTTCTATCATATTCTCCTATTCTAAATTCACTGGAAAGAAAACAATATATTGAATTTGACAAAAGACTCGTAGAATTGTAAGAATTTATAACATTAATCATTTTCTTAGCGATTTATTTATTTCATCTAAAATAAACGATTTTTAGTGTAATTTTTATTTGACCAAAGTTATTTTTTCTCATTATTGAAAACTTACAGTTCATGAAAATAGGAAAAAATAAAAATGATTGTCAATAATGTTTATTACGAGAAACAAAATTAAATATTTAAAAATCAGTTCTGAAAATTTAGTGAAAAAAAGTAAATTAAAATAATCGGTTACGTTAGAATAAAATAAATGAAAAATAACATTTTAGAAACAAATAGGTATATAAATCTTTGGACAAATAAAAATTGATCAAGAACAATTTTTATAAAACCGAGAGGAATTTTTTTTTTCGAGAAAAATTCCATTCTCGTGGGTATGTTTCAATCTTTTAATTTATTGCTAAATGTTATAAAAGTAGCAAATTAATTGGATCAAGGCAGAGCTGAATATTATGGAAGGCTGTGAGATCAATTATCTCAGCTTTCAATTTTCATTTGCCGGAATTTGATTGTTATAATTTATAAACTGCAAAATATCAAAGAAAAGCTTTTATTATTTTCTCCTATTATGTAATCATCAAGTTCGTGACAAAATTAAAATTCCCAAATATAGGTAGTGCATTTCTTAATTTTTCTATATGGCTAGTATTGTAGAAGAGTTCTTACAAGTTTTGATGAAATTCCAAATTCATTAAAATCACAATTAAACATATTTTCTTCAAGTCAACAAAAATTTTTCATATGAAAAAAATTTGAAAATGAAAAAAATTTTTCATATGAAACATTATTTAGAGGAATAGAAATTTTTTTCAATATTGTTGACTGAATGAAAATAATTTTAATTACAATTTCAATCAATCATACGAAAATTTTTTTTTTTTAAACTCTGTACAATTTTCGTCAAGGAACATAGAAGTACAACAGAAACTCAATTCAAGGGCAATGTTACTTTTCGACATTTCTTTTTGTCTGAATTTTAACTTCTCTGGGAGATTGGAATGAAAGAAAGAAATTTAATTTGTAAAGGTGACACGATACTTTCATACAGCCCTGGCGTGTTTACTGCGCACGCGCCACCCCTCCAGCGTCAAGCAGTCCGAGAGGGGAAGCTCCGCCCCAGCTTTCGCATATAAAAGTCAAGCACGCAACAAAATCAGTGCATTCTCTCGAAGCGGTCTTACAGAGAGGGTCACCCTGAAATCGAATATTCTTTCTAATTTCCCTCGATTTTTGCATTTATTTAGTTTCATTTTAGCTCAAGAATAATTAATTATTAGGATCTTACAAAAAAGGAAAAATAACGAAAAGTAACACTCTACGGCGCACTGATCGAGATTCTTGTGTATACAAAAGACAATTTTACTTCCTATCCACCAGGAAAAATTCCTAATTACCAGGTAAAATTAATATCACTAATGTAAATATCATGAACGATAGAACATTCAAATTTCTCACTTTTGTAATTCGCTAAAACGCTTCACGGAAAACTTTCACACAACAATGGGAATGATTTTTTTAAAATTATGTTCACTTTCACAAAATATTAACGTTCATCACATTCTTATCGAATTATAATCTATTTATTTTTTAATGCCGTACTCTCTGTAGCTTCTACTACAGCCAAATGTTGTGCCTTCGATGAGGCCATGGAGACATTAGAAGGATTTGACTCAAACTGATGATGCACGGGTTAAATGGAAGGGGAAACAGAAGCAACGATCCATCTTCTGATTCCCCAGAAGAAAAGGGTCTGACAGGGACAGTGCTGTAGAAGGTGCACGCCGTACTTTCCTGTTTGTATAATTCTAAACCACAATCTGATTCTTTTCTCTTTGTTTATAAAAGAATAAAAAGTAACCATTACTCAACAATGAACAAAATATTAGGCAGAAAACTCAATTTCTACAATACATATAACAAGTGGAATGTAACGGATGAACTTTGTTAAAATATCTTCGAATAATAGTAATCAGTGGCAACGATGTAATTATATAAATATTGTATAGAATAAAAATAGTTTACAATCATTTTTTTTTATAATTTGCAAATAACCACTTGATTAAGTAAAGCCCTTTTCATGGAAGATACCATTTTTCTTTTTTATTTATTCATTCGTTGTCAAGAGTAAATTTTCCCGCATCGAAACAATCGGAAAAGTATAATCCATTCGATGCCATCACAAAAAATCTTTTTCTATATTTCTACAAATCAGAATTCTCTCGCTTAAACAAAAACCGACTTTCAGTACTTCTAAATTTATTATCCATTTTTCTTAAATTTTAATCACTTAACAGTTAAATTCGAAAAAATGCAGTTTCTCTCTTAGGTACGCTGTATTTTTTTTATCATTACTGAAAAACTATCGTTTTCTTTTTATTATAAATTTATCGAATTTCTGTCTTTAAGAGTATGTATCGATTTTTTCTAACTGCAAAAAAAACTCTATTTTTTATTTGCAAAAGCTAATTTCTTTTATTATTAAGTTTTGAGCGAGATTTAAAAAGCGCACAATAAAAAATTTATTAAAAAGAAAGAGATTTATCTGTACTTTATCATTGTTAATATTTTATCAATTGTGAAATATTATTAAATTTCATAAGAAATGTAACAAACTGAAGAAACAGGAAATTTAAATTTTTTTCGCTTAATCGAGAATAAGATTCATAAAAATTGCAAAAACCCATATTCCATTGAGAAAACGTTACAATTTTCTCTAGATTTGCATTTTTGGGTTAAAAAAAATGTTTCCAAAATTTTTTCAGAATTCAGTTCAGTTAAAAACTCTTTTTTCTTGCGAACATTTTTTCCATGTAAATGATTGACGTACACGATTCAAGCAGAACTGAACAAACATTTATTTACTACAAGAAGGAAAAGAAGATGAAAAAATTTTAAATACAATCCATGGATTTCTCCAAATTCCTCTAAATCGAGTCTCGTAAACATCGAATAATAACGAACATTGCATTTTATTAATATACAAGGAACGTGGCTGATTATGAATCGATATTAAAAGGCTCTAAAGAGCAAATCAATGGATCGAAACACCAAAATTTTGTTGTCCAAACTGTACGAAAATGTTTTTATTTCGTGCACTCAAAAGCGGGTAATTACAATTTAGTTTGCAACCACTTCACGTGCATTTAACACACTTCTTTTCGTACAGTTCATGACAAAAAAAAAATACAAAGTGCATCACCGGACACAAGAAGCATCATTGATACACAATTGTGATATTGTACGTCCGACTTGAATTAAAAATGTTCGTTCGAACAATAAACGCAGTCTTTTTTGCTTTTACAAGTAATCGGCAAAATTAATTGTAATTTGCCACATTTTCTCAAAAAAACAGTGCAAAAATTGATTGACGAGCGCAAACAGATGAAATTGGTACAACTGTTCAAAATATAAAGGCCGCTAAATATCTCTTTAAGTCGATTAGATTCTTTTTTTGTCACCAGAATTGAGATTATGAAATTTTATTTCTTTTTTTTTTTCTTTAAAATTTATTAAGAAAAAGGCGCTCAGTGACTATCAGTTTGGCTTGTGCTCACTGAAAAAAGGCGAGATTCAAGTTTTGAGCAAGAACTCGTAACATGCTCCAATCAGAGGCTAATATCACCATATTCCAGGCTCCATTTTTCATAAGCGATTAAACTGGCGGGTGAAACCGACCTGCGGATTCTTTTTAAACCATCAATAAAATCTTGTATCGTGATGTTTCGCACGAGATTCAAATCCACCTCTTTCACTTGTTCTGCATTTAATTCTGCAATAAATACAACGCGAATATATTAAATGTAGAAGAAAAATTATAGTCTAATCTACCGTTGGCAATTTTATAAAACCACGTTTTTATTCTTGCAAAGAATTATTCATTTTCTAAACTATAATTAATCTTTTCTTTTCCTCTTCTCATTGTTAAACATTTGAAAAAATTGACACATTTATTTTTACAATTTTTTACCTTGAGAATTAAAAATCGGCATTTATATTGCAGATTAGAGGAAAAATATTGCGAACCCGATTTGATTTTAACGGAAATTTTTGAATGGACCTTGTAAAATTCAAAAAATCTGCGCCTTCTTAATTTTTACTGATATTTTACCTTCTTGGGGGTTAAAAATTGGTGCATGTGCATCAGAAAAAGCTAATTCGCTGCTTAATTCTTCATTACGTTAGTTACAATTTTAAGGAAATATGACCACTTACCTCTTATGGGTCCAAGGGCAGCATCTTTGGCTAATCCAGTTAAATCACTCCCTGAATATCCTTCCGTCAGATCTCCCATTCGATACAGTTCTTCTTCAGAAAGTGGATCGTTGTGCTTCTCCAAAAGTTTTTGCAAAAGGACAACTCTTGTTTTCAAGTCTGGCAGCATTACATAAATACGTTTTGTGAATCGCCTCAAAGCCGCTTCGTCTAGCTCCTGTGGTCTATTTGTCGCGGCCATCACAAGAACTCTTTCCTCTGGATTGCAAGGAAGACCGTCAAATTCCACGAGAAATTCCGTTTTTAAACGTCTGTAATGAGCAAGATTTTTTTCAGAAAATTAAAAAAGTTACTGAGGATAAAAAAAGCGTGAATCTTAAATATATCGGAAAGAAATCGATGGTTGGAAAAGGAAAAAACATACCTGGAAGATTCATGTTCATTATCCTTGCGTTCGCTCAAGAAGGAATCAACCTCGTCAACAAAGATGACGGATGGTTGCAATTCTCGTGCTATCGCAAATAAAGCTCGCACCAATTTTTCCCCTTCTCCGACGTATTTCGAAGTGATGCTTGCCGCCGATATGGAAAAAAAGGTGGCATTGCATTGAGTCGCAACTGCTCGTGCCAAAAGTGTTTTTCCATTTCCTGGCGGTCCAAACAGCAACAATCCTCTCGATGGGGTACGCAGACCCGTGAATAATTCGGGTCGCAGTGAGGGCAAAATTACCATCTCCTGAAGAGCTTGCTTCGCTGTCTGAAAAGTCAGAAAAAATAGTTGATTTCCAAAATACGAAAGTGAAACAAATGTCGAAGAACAATTAAATAGTTTGAATTTTGGGAAAAATTCGTATAATTATTTCCAATTTATCTTTTTTTTTTTTTTATTAACCTCTTGTCCAACGATATCATCCCATTGAACGGCAGATCCTCCTTCCATAATTTCATCGAGAATAATATTGGCGAGTTTTGGATCGACTCCTTTTAAATTTGAAACTTTTTTTGTTGGTGTTTCTCGATTGCTGCAACTTGCACCGGGAGTTCCTGGTCTTCTAATTGGCGAACCGTTTCCAGGTACAGACAATTGTCTCTTAACGGCAGGAGGCGTTGACGATGGTTTTATTGGAACATTTTTGTGTGAAGGTAACGAAAGCGCCGATCTTCCCATACTTCGCGGTAAAGTTTGACTCTTGCTCATCACAGCACCAGAAATTCGTTTTCCAGGAATCGTCAATTTTCTCCCTGACGCTGCAAAAAAACCAAAAAAAAAAAATTATTCATCAATGTCATTTCATTTATCTAATTTTCTATTCTTAAACCAAAATCTAAATATTACTCTTTACTGCAATTAATATTTTTTGATTAGTGAAATCTCGTGACAATTTTTATTACTTATACAAATAATTGAAACTTTAATCTAATTGTATTATCCTGATAGAATTATGAATTTATTTTAAATGTGTATTTTCAATCCGATTTGCAGGCAAAAATTGCGGATTTTTTGTGATAAGTTTAAAGTAGTGCTTCGTAACAAGCACATTAGAAACTTACGTGAAAAATTTTTTGTGAATTAAAAGCGTTTAAATAATCTAATCTAAAGCACCGAGCGCGATCCTGAATTCCCGTAACAAAAGTTGGCACCTATCTCGAAAACTTTTCGCAGTGTTTTATTTATTATCACTTTTTTGATATTGCAACATATTTATTTTTGCGTAAAATATTTATAATACGAATTTTCAAATATAGAGAATTTTGCACAAAATTAAATTAAATATTATAAAATCTCGGTTACAATGGAAATAATATAATTCGATCAAGTTAAAAATTTTTCATTCGCACAAGATTCATTCTCACTCCATACAATTACAATAAAATCATAAATTCGTTTCGGTATTATAAATTTTTTTTTAAGGATTTCATTTGATGGCATGTATAAATTAAAAAGTGTTAAAAATAAATTCTTGTTCAAGAATGTGAACAAAGTATCGACAAAGAAAGAACTCACCAAATATTAAATAATAAATATCACTACTAATTTTTCAGTAGAAGTGAAATATTTTGAGAACTTCGTGATCTTCCGAAATATGGGAATATTTGCGGTCGGCCTAAAAAATTTTCCCCACGTTTTTTCGATCAGAACTAAATATTACCTCGATTTTCTTCCATAATCATTCCCTCGGGTAGCGTGCAACAGTCCACCTCAATTCCACATGGGCACAGAAAGCTTTGACTTGGATTACTTGGATTACTTGGATTACTTGGACTACAACAGTTTTCCTCCAATTTTGAATTACAACAGTTTTCCTTCAAGCGTCATATTTCACGTCGTAACATTCTATTTTCTTTTTCCGTTTCTAATCGTCGTATGCTAATTCTTGCCAGTTCCATTTTCAGCTCGTACACCTCTTGTTGATAAATGGGCATTGCTTGGGATGAGTCACACATTTCGCCGCTATCTTTTGCTTTAGACAACACTATTCACATGAAAATAAGTTTCAAATTAGTCAAGATTCAATTTTATCATAGTAATAATTATTTGCAATTTATAATGCCTCAAATGCCTCGAAAATTGGGCGACAATATTGTAACAAAATTATATTTAATTTTGTCATTCATTTGTTATACGAATTTACAAATTGAGAATTTATTTTGCACAAATTTAAATTAAATGTTCATTATTACATCAAATTTAGATTGCAATAAAAAGAAAAATAATTCAATTATTAAAAAATGTTTCATTCAGACAAGATTCATTCTCACTCCATAAAATTATATTATAAAGTCAAATAAATTCGTTTCGATATTATAAAATTTCATTAGGAATCTATTTGATAGTAAATTTAATAAAAAAAAATAATTTAAACTAAAATGAAGCCGCTGTTCGAGTGGTCCTCATAGCGCTCATCGTAATTCCTCTGAAAACGATGATCCTTGTCTCGAGATGATTTATTTTCCTTTTTTTTTATTCTCTCTTTTATGTTTCTTTTTTCTCCCTTTTTTTTGATTCCACTGCTCTTTACTTTTGTTTCCTTTGAATTTTGTTTGTTCTTTTTTTTACTTTTCGTCCATTTTGGATCGTAGGAAAAAGTTTACCGTTAATAATTATTTTATTGAACTGAAAAATTCTAAATAGAATTTCAGGTAAATCGGAAAAAAAATTAAACAAAATTTCAATCTACTTTATGCAAAATTCTGCGTCATGTATAATTTAGTGAAAATATGGACCAATAATTCTAGCAGGTGAAATTCGACTTTGGACGACACGAATAAATATATATTGGAAAATTGTTCTAAAATTCTAATTCTATCAGTATAATACAAATTACTATTCTTGCAGCTATCTCTCACTAAAAATAGTTAATCAAGACACAATATTGTTTGCCGCTAAGACAAACAAAAACATCGAACAAGCATGTGTGAAAAACGATGCGGGTGCATTGTGAGAAAACGAAGAAGAAAAAAATTTAAGAAGTGATATAATTAATAAACGAGAATAAAAAGTACCTTCGGTCATGCGAATTTGAGAATTTTTCGGAGATCGAGGCCTCTGTGTTGATTGTGTATTATTATATTGTCCACTATTTAATGTTAATTTTTGTGTGTGAACGTGATTTGTGTTTTTTGTTTGTTTTAATTTACTGTGATTTAGTCGTAAATTGGATCTTTTCCTCAAATGATTTCCATGACGTTCTTCTTCATCTTCTTCAGATCCTTGATTCTGGTTGGCAATCTCCATCTTTTTCAGCTCGCACACACTCACTACAAAATAAAATGGAAAAAAAAAGAAAAACATTCTCCGCCATGCTGCGTACACGACTACAACAACGCAATTACGTTTATAACATTTATAATTTCTTTACTAAGAATAAAAATTAGTAAACATTTATAAAGAACAATAATGGTAAATTAAAATAATTAAATTAATAAGCTGGCTCGCAAAAGAAAATAACAATCAATAATAATAATAATAATAACTTCAAGATTATTCTAATGTTCCACTGGACAAAAATTAATTTTTTAACATTTTTTTTACAAGTAGCTTTATTAAAAAAATAAAATATTAAAAAAAGATAAAAAATTAAATTACAAAAATGTGAAATATATGTGTGATGAAAATTAAATTTTAAAAAGCAAAAAGGTTATTGTGAATAATTTTGCTACTTCGAGGAAATGTAATATTTAAATTATCAAACTGACGATTTTTTTTTTAAAAAGAAAAATTTTATATGAGATCATTTACAATAACCTTATTAAAAATTCAATATTGTTCAGTAAATATTCTAAAATAACTTTCTGACTCTATTATATGTAAATCTTGTTGTATTCGAGGTCAGCAGTTGGAAAAAAAATAATAATTCACATCTAAAGTGCTAGAATCGTGAACATTGAAAATGAATTTTTTTTTATTAATTTCAAATGAAAATGATTTTTGGCTTTTACACATGCACAGCACAAAAATATATTTCGCTCGACTATTTCAAGAATAACAACAAACATTTAACAACAGAAATCGAAATTAATGTTCCAAAATCTGAAATCTCATTCATTTACAAAAAGAACATTTTTTAATTAAAAAAAAAAAAAAAATAGAGAATAGAAAAATCAAAATTTCGAGATTTCTATTATTTTTTATCTTTTTAATTTCTTTACAATTACAAAAAGAATTTAATGAGAATTAATACTTATAATACAAGTATATCTCAAAATATAAAATTTAGTAAAAATATCTACTTGTTATTATTATTAAATAATTCATTTAAATATGTGTAAAAAATTAAATAATTATAATGTTATTATTATTATT
>JUFY01023944.1:8871-33841 GCA_001855655.1 Leptopilina clavipes | reverse complement strand
TATTATATTCTCTTTCTGATTTCAGATATTTATTCAGAACAAAATTTCATTTACTTCTCTACAATTTCCAAAAATGGTCATAACAAATTGTTTCAAAAGAATTGTGAAGGAGAGAAAATGGAACTTTGTCGAATCAATAAGGAATTTAGGTTTCGGTAATTAAAAAAAGCGAATGATTGGGAAATCGAAGAAAACTTGTTTTTCAATAAAGGAATATTTGCAATTTACCGAGAAAATCGAGTCTGTCCTTGGCCATTGCCAAATTGGTTTGCATTTTTTCATGGAGTCTCTGTGCTCGATCCCAGACCTCCCCTCGACCACCATGACATTCGACAGCAATTCCCTTTTCCAATTCTCCAATTCCCTTCTTATAAAGTTCAATGGCTATTTCCTTATGACCTGTAAACAAATTGCAAACAAAAAAATTGTAAATTAATATTATAAAACTTTATTATTTTCCATTTTTCAATTAACAATTGAATAATAAATTGAAAAATTAATTTATATTAAAAATAAATTCTGAAATTTCTCGAATTTCGTAATAAACATTTTTGTTATGAATTTTTTTCTTTCTTTTATTAATCTCGTGAAAAAGAATGATTTTTCTTTCAATTTATTCACAACAATTATCATACAATTTCATGATGACCTTTTAGTATATCTTACGATGATACTATTTTTATTGTATTTTGAGAAAGAAATCAAAATTTCCAATTTAAAAATTCATTTCTTAAAAATTTGATGTTAATTAAATAAAATTATTTAATAAATAGTATTCTCTTGACGTAAATAAGAACAAAATTTCGTTTTATCTTTTTTCGTACATTTTGAGAAATTTCAAAACACAATTTCAGTTTGGTGAAATTATAATTTAACGAGAAAATTTACCTTCATTTTCCTCGTCGATTTTAAGGGCTTTGCTAATAAACTCAAAGGCCCGTCGATGATGATGTTTTTGTTTCGCGAGAAGAGGATCACCAGGTCCTGGACCGGTTTTCTTGACAATTTGCGACATTGCCTCGTCCTCTCTGGTTGAAACTTTAAGTAAATTTTCCGCCGTTTCACGATCAACGACAATTTCCAATTGACAGGTATTTTTCGTTGCCTGTCGACGACGAATTAAATACGATGTCGAGGCGTACAAATATTTGAAAACGACAAATAATTGATAAATTAACGAGCGAAGGATATTGAAAAGAAAAATTAACGGAAACGAGACAACATAGAGATTTCTTTTATGTATCGAGGGTGGATTATGACTTCCTTCGCCAAAACGATTATTATAACTTATTGTTGTTGTTGTTGTTCTTTCACTATTTTCAGCTTTTGTTACGCGTAATTTTTTCGGTGAACGACTACTTGATTTACGTATTGAACGTCCCCCACCATCACTGTAAGACATTTCCCGAAACAATTTGACACAACACCCAAACAACCCGGAGCAAGAAATCCCTCTGACATTACCGTCTTCGAGAGGCGAAAAAATTCAAAAGAAGTCTGAATCTAAAATGATTTTCATCGTTCCCGATTGACCTAACCTCAAAAAGTAATAGTTTGCGCTGCACGACACTTATTAGCGGCACAATGTTTATTTCACTGTATCAAAATTGGAGTGAAAGGACTAATTAAACAGCGAATTCTTTTTTTACTTGTATTCGCACTTCCACACTACTTTGTTCACTTGTGCATGTCACTTGTGAGCTTTATACGCAGAAGCACTGGGATTTTCTTGCGGCCTTTCTCATCACATTTCCTGACATTTCCCCATCAAGGATCGCGCCCTCGGAGATATTACGGGGAAACTTTCGCCCTTATTTTCTCACATCTCTACACTCTCAATTTATGGAAATTTGTTATGTAATCAATTAAGAACAGCCGGAAAGATTTGTTTGGCTTTTCGATCTTTACTCTTCTCTCTCTCTCTCTCCTATGAAAGTGGCATAAGTTTGTCTCACTCTTCATTTTCTTACATTTTTCCAAAAGAGGAAAATGTAGAGTGAGACAAACTTATGCCACTGTCATAGGAGAGAGAAAGATAAGAATGATTTAAGGCCAACGAACATTAAATTCGAGAAACTAGTTCGCGCCGTGTAAACGTGAAACGGAGAGCACCTTTATTGTACATAGCCTTAAAGTGGTTTTTAATTTTCAACCAAATAAACCAGCAACGACAACAACAACACCAAATAAAAATAAAACAACAATTAAAATTAATTTCACCAAATTTTGAAACATGCAGTTGTACAATTTCCAAAACTAAATATTTCAAAATTTAGTAAAATTCTTTTTAATTACATTTTTAGTTGGTAATAAAACAAAATTTTTGTTTGAGGTTATGTACCAGTCCAAAGTAGCAATAATTTCGCGAAAGTTGTTTGCAAACGCATTAGATAGAAAAGGACAGAGATATGTTTGTTTCCTCTTCTATCTCACGCTTTACGTTCGCCAACGAATTTCCGGATTCTAGTATATTATTCAGTGTTTTGTTGGTCGGCCTTATTTTGCCTATCAGTTTACTAGCGTATTGAAAACTGACGTCACAACTTAAATTACCGCTAATATCAAAATGCATGAAATGTAACAAAGATAATTGATTTTTTCAAAAGAAAAGCATATTTAAATTTATTTTCATCTTTCAAACTATTTTATTTTTTAAAAAACATCATTGAAGAGAAGAAACCGCTTTTGTACTATAAGAAAAAAATTAAAGTTTTTACGGTCGACAGCTGATAAAGAAGGAAGATCGCTGATTGGCAGAAAATTCACACAGTTCAGCCATTTTTCAACACATTTTGGTTAGTCGCTGTGTATCAGTTTTCTACGCGCTATCACGTAGGTTTTTTGCTGTTTCGCATTATTCTGAATATTTGAGACATTGTTTTTTGAGATCGAGAGATGTCGACCTTGAGCGGAGACGAGGCTGAAATTGTTCAAGAAGATGCAGGTAGAAATTGCAAAAATATCTCCAATTATTTTATTTTCTCACCAGAGAATATTCTTAATAACGTTTTTGACGCGGTGATCGGGATCCTGAATAACCGGCACCTCGCCATAGCTCGTGATCGACCCGCCATTAACTAAGTGGCGTCACACCATTATTAATTTGTTATTTTATAATTATTTTCATTTTAAATCGATGTTTCTGCCGTTTTCAGCATGTTTTCGAAAATCTAACCTCAAATTGAATTGCAAAAAAATTTACTTCAAATGATTAAGATTTTCGCATTTTATAAAATTCATAAAATTTCACCGATGTGCCGAGAAGGTTATGTACGTCAGACTTTATGATAACCTGGAAATTTATTCCTAAAAATGGAAAATTATGAATATTCTTTAACAAAAAATTTATTTCAAGTTTTTAAAATTCAGGTCAAATGAGTCATTTTCAAGTCATTTTTGATTGGACTGTCATTTTTTTTTATGTAGTTTCGAGACTTTTGGAGATAAAGTGATTATTGATTTTTACGTTGCTGGTAACTATTGTTTGTTCAATAATCAATCAAGAATATTTTTTTTATTGAAAAAATACTATTTTATTGTAAGTTTCTGAGTCTTTTTTGTGCATTTTTTATTTATTATTTCAGTTCGAAGAACGAGATCAGGCAGAGCAACTAGAAAAGTTGCTGCACCAACACCGGTAAAAAAAGCAGTCAAAAAAGTTACACGATCTGCTCGTTCACCAAGAAAAACACAAGAAGTAGAGGAAGATGTAAGGCAGAATTTTAGATTTATTTTTTACTTAGTTTAACGAAAATTTGTTCTTTCGTTTTTTGTTAATTTTTTTCCACTCTTTTTCCATTTATTTCATTTTTACTGTTTTGGTATTAAATTAAAGTGTTTTTTCTGTTGGTTTTAGAATGAGACAACTGTGATTGAAGGAGATTCAGATGAAGTACCAGCGAACGGCGTCCAAACAGTAGAACAACAAGAGGAAGAGGAAGTTCCCGTGGAAGCTGTATCAGAAGAAAACAAAGATATGAAGGATAATGAAGTTGATTTGAGCATGGTGGTGAGTCAGGAATCTGTTCCTGAACTTGAATCTCCCCCTCCTCCAATTGTCAGCAGTGTTCAAACCGCAACCGCCATTCATTCAACTCTAAAAGTTAAAGAATCTCCACAAAATTTGGTAATAATTAATTTTTCAATATTAATTCACTACGTAAGAAAATATTCTACTTTCTTGCATTATTTGAATGCTTTCTATTTAATTCGTAATTTAGAATTTGTTCCTATTCGGATAAGAAATGAAATTTAAGGATCTTTCAAGAGATTTAAATTTAATTGTTTTCTTCTATTTTTTTTTAGGAGGAAAGTCCAGAAAATGTGGAAACAAATAACAAAGGTATTGCGGAAGTTGACATTACTGAGGACATTGTAGAGGATATTACGGAGATAACAGACGAGACGATTCCGATGGAAGCTGTCGATACCGCGACAATGGAGGAGTTAGAACCCAGCTCACTTATTATGGAAGTCGATGAAGAAATTCAAAAGGAGAATGACATTGAAACTGCTGAGATTCCAGAAATAATGGAAGAGAATTCAAAAGAAGAGGACGAAATCGAGAATGAAGTTGCAGATACTGTCGTTGAGGAAGAACCTAAAGAAGAAATGGAACAAACACCAGATGATGATGAAGCAACTGAAACATTAGAGAATCCAGATATGATGAACAGTTCCGAAATGGAAAAGAAAATTGAGCCAGACACTGAGGCAGTTTCCGAAGACGAATTGCCCACTGAAGCCGCTGCCAAAGTAAGTTTTCACCTTTTTTTACATATTTAAAATTTTGTCACCTATTTCATCTACATATTTTGATAGTTTACCTTTTTCACCTTCCTTCATGATTCAATTAATTTTTCAATGTTTATTTATTTGAACTTTTTAATTCAGTTTGAAGATATGGAAGAAGTATCCGATGATGATTTTCCCATCGAGTTCATGATCCAGGTATTCCTTTAATCCTTCCATCCTTCCAATTCCTTCGAAAAATCGTTTATCGTTTTTGACACATTTTTCGAATTTGATTTAAAGTTTAAATTGTTATTGAACGAAACCTTTCAGGAACCTGAAACTGAGGCAGTTTCTGACGAAGAACTTCCTGCAGCAGCACCTGCTGATTTGGGCGAAACGGAATCCGTCTCTGAAGACGAACTACCACCCGACAGTGAAAAAAAGAAGAAGGGCTTGAAGAAATCTGCTGAGAAAAAGACAAAAGTCGACGGTGCAAGTGAGTGAATAAATTATTTCTTGCATGAATTAAAGAATTACATTTTTTTCCCGAATTTTCATTTTAATTTTTTTTTTGTATTTTATTCGATGCAGATAAACGTAAATTGAACGCTGATGGTGAATACGATCCAAGTTCACCAACTTCTGAAAATAATGACGAAACCCCGGCAAAGAAGGTGGCTTTGACTTCGGATACAGAATCTGATGCCAAACTGGAAACAAAACCGGCATCGCCGAAAAAAAAATCCTTACCGGAGTTGGAAAAATATTGGAAAGCCGTTAATGAAGATCCGTCTGATTTTACTGGATGGACTTATCTTCTTCAATACGTTGACCAAGAGGTAATTTCTTAAAAATTTTTATTCACTGTAATGAAATTAGAATGACTCCTTGTGGTGATTGTTGAAAACAAAGATTTACGCCTTTGTTTAATAAATTTATTAACTATAATAATTGTTGTAATTTACATTTACATAATTAAAAGTTATTTAAAAATAACTTTATTTTACCTCATTTAATTTTTAAACTTGGACATTAAATTTTGATGAATTTTACAGAATGATGCGGACGCTGCACGAGAAGCGTATGGCAAATTCCTGGAGCGATATCCATATTGCTATGGTTATTGGAGAAAATACGCGGACTATGAGAAGAAAAAGGGTGATCCCGAGAACGTGCAAAAGGTGAGTCCATCTCAATTTTTTCTAAGTGCGATTAAGGTTATACATGTTTGTTCAAAAAAAACAAGATTTTTTTTTTTTACTTTTTTTTTGAATACCGTACATGATATATTACTGTTGATTAACGCAAATAATCTAATTAAATGAAACTAGCTCGTGGTAGGAAGAGGCGTGGGCAGTGTGCACGCACATAAATATGGTTTTCCCTTCCAACAGCCTAGCACGTCTTGCGGCACCTATTCGACTCTCCTCGTTTATCAATTAGCTACTTATTTAAATATTATGATTATTATTATTATTATGATTATTATTATTATTCTACTAGAACCGCTGCGAAAGTGCTATTATTACATATTCTTATTATCTCTATTTTATTATCAGTATCTTTATTATCATCAGTATTTAAAGAAATATCGCTACAATTTAATCGATACTATTAAATAATAATTTATCTAAGACGTTGTCTCGAATTTGCGAATTTAATAACCGTCGTCACAACTATTTATTGTTGTGTGTATTCACTTTGTGTGTGCGTGTGTGTGTTCTGTGCTTTTTATTATAAAAACAAAAAAAAAAAAAGTTACTTTAAGTCTATGTAAGAAAAACACAAACACATTAATTTGCTCAATTCTTTTCGAGCAATGACAAATTATTGTAAACTTAAATTAAGATTTGCGAAATTGTAAGTTTTTTTTTGGGGAAAGATTTTTTTTTTTTTGAAAAAGAAAAAAACCTTAGGAAACGGGCCACGGATAATGGGAGAGAATGGGATACAAGAAAATTATGTTGGCGGAAGAGAGAGAGAGAGGCGCCTTGATTGGAACACTTCCCTGAACTTTAAAGGTGAATCCACAATGCTCTGCAATCTCTGTGTTAATTATGAAATATTTATTTTATTTACAGAACGCGCACGAAAAACGTGAGTATTTCGAATTAATGAACCGCTATACGCTTAACGAAAGCTATAAGAAAAAAAAAGACAATTATATGAGAATCTATAGGTTTATAATGAATCCTTACCCGAAAAACCACTTTTTAACCGGCAACAAGAAAGCCACTGGTCCTATTTTTAAAAGGATTTTTAATTATCACAGGTTTTTGACGCTGGACTTAAAGCAATTTCACTCAGCGTTGATCTCTGGATTCATTACATCAATCACTGTAAGGTCATTTATGAAAAGGACGAGAAGAAGATGAGAGAGCAATACGAAAACGCCATCACTGCCTGTGGCCTCGAATTCAGGTAAATGGAACAATTTTTCCAAAAATGCAAAATTGAATCATTTTTGAGAAATTTAATTGTTTTTTATTTTTTTTCGTTAGGTCGGATCGATTGTGGGAGAGCTACATCAAATGGGAAACGGAGGGTAAACGACTGAGTAAAGTGACGGCAATTTATGATCGTCTATTGACAACTCCCACATTGGGTTATGTTTCGCATTTTGAGTCATTCCAGGAATTTGTCTCGTCGAATGCACCAAATCAAATTCTCAGCGTTGATGATTTTCTCTCGTTACGCGCCGAGGTTAAGTCACTTCTCAAGTCCGAGGATGTTACACCATCGTCAACAGCGGATGCACCACCTGGTGAAGAACCGCCACCACATGAGGTGCCACCAACTGATGAAGAGACACGAGCGATCAGAGAGAAAATCATCAGCGGCAGACGCAAAATGCATAAAACCAATGTGAATGCGGTCGGTGCCAGATGGAGTTACGAGGAAGGTGTAAGTTAAATTAAATATTTTTTCATTTTAATAATTCTTTGACTTTTAATTAATTCACATTGTTTAATTCTTCTTTGACTTTTTCCAATTAAAAAGTAAACAATCTTTTCGTTTTTTTTTTCAGATAAAAAGACCATACTTCCACGTGAAACCTTTGGAGCGATGTCAATTAAAAAATTGGAAGGAATATTTAGATTTTGAAATCAATGAAAAGGATTCCAACAGAATAATTATTCTTTTTGAACGTTGTCTTATTGCGTGTGCACTTTATGATGAATTTTGGATGAGGGTAAGAGAGATTCTTTTCTGCTAATTTTGTACCTGTTTCGTATAATTCAAGTAACAAAATTAAATTCCATTTCATTTCTATTAAATAATTTTGTATTTGTATTTTCTCAGGAATCACAGTTTGTTAACTAGATTCAACTTTTCTTTACTTATTTAAAATTTTTGTCACCTATTTCACCTAATTATCTAGATACAAATTATTTACTTTGCACTTTAATTTTTTTCTCACAATTTTTTCGTAAAATAATTCATCTTTTCATCTAATTTTTTTTTCTAAAAATCTTTAGTTTGTTCGCTATTTGGAGAGTTTGAAGATCGACAATACAGAGAAAATTCGCGATGTTTATACACGTGCTTGTTCTGTACATCATCCAAAAAAGCCAAATCTTCATCTTCAATGGGCGACTTTTGAAGAAAGTCAGGGAAATTTTGAAAAAGCGGCGGAAATTCTTGAGAATATTGACAATGTTCTTCCAAATATGTTACAAATCGCTTATCGAAGGATAAATCTCGAGAGAAGAAGGGCAGATCTCGAGAAAGCATGCACTCTCTATGAAAATTATATCGCCAACAGCAAAAATCGTACAATCGCCAATAATATTGCCGTTAAATACGCAAGATTTCTATGTAAAGTCAAAAATGACACTGACAAAGCTGTCAAAGTTCTACTTAAGGTAAAAACAAAATAAAATTAATATTAATTATTATTAATTTAATTATTAACATATATATAATTTCTGATAAATAATGTTTTTTTAGGCTGCAGATAAGGACAAGGAAAATCCGAGATTGTACCTTCAGTTGATAGATTTGGGTCTACAGAGGAATCCAGTGGACACACAAGAAATTGTTGGCTATATGGATATGTTCATCGACAGAGAACACGCGGATTTAGAACAGAGAGTTCTTTTCGCCCAACGTAAAGTTGAATTCCTCGAGGACTTCAGTCCCGACATTCAAAAAGTTCTCAAGGCTCACGAACAATTCCAAAAATGTATAAAACAAGCCAAGGAAAGGAAGAAGACCAAGAATGATGACAGTAAATCGTAAGTTTCCTTTATTTTTAATTCAAAAAAATTTTTTTTTCGATTTTCCACTGTACCAAATTTTTATTTTTAATATTAATTAATACCTAATAGAATATTTTTTATTAAATTTATTAACATAAAAAAATGGATTTTTTCGATTGTTCTTGAAATCGATTTTTTAGCCTTAATATTGATCCGAGGCCTGTTTCTATTATTATTCTTATTAATATTTGATAATAATATTAAATCATGATGAAATTGAAAATTGCAAAAAATATTTGAACGTATTTTGAATTTAATCAGGGACGTGTCGCCACCGAAAAAAATGAAATCTGGCGATCCATCGAACGTACCGCCGCCGCCTTCAATAAGCTCGCAATCATCCTATCAATACAGCAGTGGACCAAGTGGTCCCTATCAATCTCAGCAACAATTCCAAGGAAGCCAATACGGTAGTCAAAGCGGCTATCAACAGGGATATCAACAATATCCACCGCCTTCTGATCCAAATTACGCGAACTATCAAAATTGGCAGTACAGTCAAGGCGGACCTCAAGCTTATGGATCTTACAATCAATGGGGATCTTATAATTACTATTAATTAGATTCCTCGTCATAGTGTTCATGTCCCATCATTTATTATTCATTGTACATTCTCTGAGTTTTACATACACGCGTTTACACACACAGCTGTTTGATATCAATCTGACAAAAAAAAACACTAATCCGAAAACTTTTTCATCTTATTTTCATAAAAAAAAAAAGAGAGCGAGCGAGAAAGAGAGAAATGAAAAATCCATTTTTTCTTCTACATTTAAAAAAAAGCACGGAAAATCATTTTTTTCAGAAAAAAGTGCTATAAATCGTTAATTATTAAAAATTCGTTTTCAAATTTGTTAATATTTTTGATTATATAATGTTTGCGGAAAAAATTTTCTTTTTCGATATTAAAATATTACCAATGAATTACGCTTTTGAAAGAGTGGATTTTTTTCAGGATATTTACTATTGCGACCTTGAAAACAGTGACGTACCGAAATGAAAAATGTTTTTGTTCATATTGATTAATTTTCTATGGGTGAAAAAAAGAGTCGTCGTCAGTTGTTTTTAAAAAACAAAAAAATAAAAATTGTCAACGTTTTTTTTTTTAAATTTTTCCTTTCATAAAGAACTTTGACTTAAAAAAATAAAAGGTTTTGTTTATTTTTTGCATAAAAATTTTACAAAAAAAAATTCCTTTAAAAAATGCTTTTTTTAAATATATAATAATCGAGTAGTTTTGTGTAACATGGGAAAAACTTTTTTAAAATTATATCTAGTTTTTTCTTTTGATAAGCCATTTTTTTTTTGAAGGTGAAATAAAAAGAAAAATAATTCTCAAGACATTTAGCGACATTTGCTTCCTTTTAATTTATTTTTATTTCAGAAAATAAAATTACAAATAAATCTCGAAGATACAAATGAATTACACCACATCAGGATAAAAAATACTCAACAAAAAATAAATATATATCTATATTTCGCATAATTTCGCCTTCAATAAAATAACAAAACACCTGAATATTTTTGTTTATTCATATTTCCTGAACTTAAATTGTATTAGTAATTTTGTTAACATTTTAAAAAAATTAATATTTCGCAATTTTCGTAAAAAATTTTCTTAACTATATAAATTTCCCTCGTTGCTTTCTTTCTTTTATTTTGTGTATTAATAGAAAAGTGAATATGCAGAAAAAGTGCAAAATGAAAAAAATCGAGGAGGGAAATTTTTTTAGTAGATAAAGACTTATAAAATCAGTCACAAAGATCATTTCACGGAATCGACATTTCATGTCGTTTTTTTATTATAAAATCTACATATCTTACAATAAATCGCTTTTTTTCGACAATATGTTGAGAATTAACAATTTCTCTGAATAAAATTAGAGAGCTTGATATCACTATAAAATTTCATTTTTAATAAAGATTTTTGTCGATTTTATTAAAAATTTTTGTTCATTAGAGAGTCAAGTAACTTCTTTATAATTGATATAGAGAAATTCTTGTTTAAAGCATTTTGTGAGTAGAAATAAAAATATTCTTTTAGTCACACATTGTTATTGATATAAATTAAGTGTGACTTTTTTTTTCTTTACAAGAAAGAATTTTTTTTTGGGAGATTCTCATTTACATGACTACTGAACTAGACGCCATTTGATTTAATCCACAGGTACTTCCTCCACGATAAACTCGGTAATATCCTTTTTCACCCCATCGTGGTCCCCAACTATTCTTTATTTTCCAATAAGGAAGCGTTTTTTTGAAAATTGGATACGCTGAAAAGAAAGAAACATTCAGTTTACTGTACGTTTTTATAAAATAATTTACAATATATTCAATTAATGAATCTACCGTGTCTAAAATTTTGTATTTAGCGCCAGTTTTTCAACAAACACCGCAAGGAGTCGCTAGTGTTGCTTATTTTAATTTCATTACACTCGGAAGAAAGTTGGTACAATTTCTCCTTAGAAATTCAACTAATTTCAACTTTATATTCTTGTCTTGTATTTGACGGAAATTATCCAAAAAAGTTTAGATAACATTGAAAATGAAGTAATTAGAATTTTCGAGAATGAAAAAATAAACAATTAGGAAATATTAAATTTACGCTTGTAATTTTTGAATAAAAGTGCGAAACTTACTGTGAACTCCGTAACCAACAATGAGAACTCCATGATCAAGATTTTTCGGATTGCACAAGAATTTCGGAGGATGTGAGATTCCGCCCATGTAGAATTGCATTGCGTTGGCATTTATTCCAATTGCAATTGGTCCATTTTGAACGAGCCACTGCGCCATTTGTGTCTCATTAGAAGTAATATTTACCGCGGAAGCAACTTGAACTTTGGCCTTGGATTTCTTAAAGTGGCATGTTTCAACCTCCGCATCATAAGGATAATCACTCTCAAGTTCTAAACCACCCAGTGATTCAATTGCTCTATAAGCTGAATCTGGCAATCCACCGTTACAACCTTCATCCAATTTATCACAATCCAACAATTCCTGTTCCGAGAGGGACACTAATTTTCCATATTTTATTGCATACTGTCCCTCGACATTGCCAGTCACTGCAAACGCCCAACATGAACCACAACTTCCTTGATCTTTCACTTCACTCACCACACCTTTCGTGGTCCAATCGAATTCATTCGGTACATCAATATCCGGTATTTTTGCCATTGGAAATGGAATTTCATTCTCCTGATGCAAATCCGGTCGGAGACCCAAGTAAGATGATCGAAATTCCTCGTGGCTCAAATCAGCGAACATTGTCACTCCATATTCTCCCGTTCCCTGCTCAAGTCGTCTTAATTCATCGATTGTTTTCAAATTCTGTTGGAATATCTTGAGACGATTTTGTTTCTCTGTATTATTGGAGTAAACTTTTTGGAAATTGTGCACGAAGTCTTGAAATAATTTCCTAGATTCAACATCAAATGTTTGCTGTTCTCTAATTTCCTCTGAGTTCATCAATTCGATGTCTTTATTTTGATCTACTTCTGGTTTCGAATTTTTGGCTTCTTTGAACATGTCGAGCATCTTTTGATTGTAGTTTTGACCGCGTAGGGATCTTTTCTTCTTGTCAGGATTTTGTTTATTCTCACACTTGACGGTGACTTGGGGATTTCCTTTGTCTTCCCATGGCTGGGACCAAATTTCCACAAGACACTCTTCAGATTCGCCATTAGATTTTAAGAGGCAGTTGTCCTTTCTTCCTTTCTCGCAATTACTTTCGGCAAATTTCACTCTTATTTTGTAGAGGGTTCCAGAAACTATTTGAGAAGTGGCGCTAATCACCTCAGCAACCAGTGGTTCATAGGACTTTTGTAGATTCTGTGAATACTTGTTCAAAGCAAGACTAGCGTACTTTTGAATTTCCGGATCCTTTACATCCTTTTGCCGTGGAGCACCGGGCATACTGTCCTTCTTATCACCGAGTTCCGATTTGATGAATCGCTTCCTTCTCTCGTGACTGCATTTGTATGTTATTTCCGGAGTTTCATTGAGCCAAGGTCTGGACCAAACTTTCAGGAGACATTCCTCAGATTCGCCATCAGATTTAACGAGACAATTCTCCTTCCTTCCTTTAACACAATCACTCTCGCCGAATTGCACTCTGATTTTGTAGAGTTGTCCCGAGACAACCTGAACACTGGCATCGATTACCTTCACAACAACAGGTTCGTACGACTTTTGCAAATTCTGCGAATAATTCTCTAAAGCCAAATTAACGAAATTCTGTACATCCGTATCGTTGACGTCAAGTTTTTTATGAGAACCCAAATTTTCCCGACGGCGTCTTGTCATTATTTCATCGGACTCGAAGCATTCCGATTGAATAATCTTCAGATCTTTCAAGGGATTTTTTTCATCTGTCGAGAGTTGAATTTTACAGACCCTGATTGGATAAACTATGTCCTGAACACATGCACGTTCCTCAGAGAAGTCCATTTCAGCTTCGTTGCATGTCGTCGTGGCGACTTTTAATTTCAGATAAAAATTACCACCATTACGCCTCTCTTTTTTTGCATCGAGAACTTTCATGACAACTTCCTTCATTGAATCGGAATCCTCATCGTCCAATATCGTGACAGCCTTTCTCGCTAGTTTCTTCGCCAATAGTTCATCGCGAACGTTTATTAAACTGTCCTTTGTGTCACGACGAACACGAATCGATTCTGGGAATAACTTTGCAGATTGTTCGGTTTGTGAGACGGATTTAATCTCGATTCTCACGGGTTTAATAATATCCTCGTCGACAGGAATTCGATCATCCTTTGGTGTTGTACTTTCCCTGACGGGGACATCGAATCCTTCTAAAAATGCGTCGAATTCTTTAACTTTGTCCATAAAGCCCTTTGGTTTTTCACCGACATTGCAATCTTTTTTCACTGTCACCCTCTTTGGTGATGGTTCCTCCACGACGATCGTCTGAACGGTTCCATCATCCCGCTCAATTGTCAAATTCAAACCAGGCGATTCGAAATACTGATCAATCATTGTTTCATAAGTACTGTATTTCCCCTCCTGGGCCACTTGATCATAGAATTCTGTTTTCACATCCTCCTCGAATTGTTGATTTCGATTTTCGGAAATTTCAGTCACTGAATTTGGACCAAGACTGGCGTTCAATTCATTCTCAAGGGTCGTTCCGGTGCAATTGTTCTTTGTAATTCTGAGACTATTCTTCTGCCATGGTTTCTCCTCGAGGGTCACTTGACACGTTCTGACTGGAACATTTGCATGCAAAACGCATTGTGAACGTTCCACGTGTGTTGTTTTTAAACAATTGGTTTCTCCGATTTGAAGGAGAATTTCATAACGGACGACATTGGCATTTGGAGGAACGGATCGTGATACTCTCAGAACTTGTACAACCTTGTGCTTATAATCACCGGCCAATGATTCGTCCATTGAGCTGACAATTTGTTCGCCAAAAGCTGTGAGACCGGGAAGATTTAGATTCAAATTGTAAGGACATCCGGGACAATAATGTGACGTTGAGGCAGGAACTGCAATGAAAGGACGATCGTTGTGATCAGCAGATGTTTGAACATCATGATCGAGACTCAAATTCTCCTTCATTTGTTTCTCCAGAGACTCAATCAATTCCTGGTCTGTGTTTTGATTCGCGAAATTCGTCGAAGAAAATTCCGGCGGCACGTGAGGATCGAGATTCAAGCAAATAATTGATGATTGATTGATGACAGTGGATCCTTGATCGTCTTGCTTGACTTCGATGTTGCACGTTTCTGGGGCACATGTTTCTTCCTTACAAACTGGATCGAGTTTCAGTGCAAGATGGTAAATTACAAAAGGAGCCTCGAACTGTAAATAAGATAGATTTATTTCAAATAATTTTATTTTTTATTTTAATTATTTTAAAACCAGTCAAATATAATTTTTGTTCTTTTTTGTTTCTTTGTCAAAATCTCCCCAGCAAATGCACCAATTTTAATGAAATAAATGGAAAATAGAGAATCCTCAATTTTTTCGCTTCAAAATATTTACATTAAATTTTTATTGTCCTGAAATTTAAATTCTAATGGAAATTTAATCTTTCTACTATAGTTTGTAATTTTATAGGTATTTAAATTTTAAAAACCTGTTACTAAATGGTGAAATTACTCGCATCTTTGATTAATTATAATTCTTGTTTGAATAAGAAAAAAAATAGAATTTCAATTTTTTAAATTAAATATATGTAAATCCATGAATCAACACTTCTTTTCCAATATTTTAAATTCAAGTTTTCAAAATTTGTATATTTCTTTATAATACAAACAAAGTAAAGAATTTCAATTATTTTTTTCCTTCCATTTTTCACTGTAAAGAATTTGCTAACAAATAAATGTTACTTTATAAAACATATTTTGAGTTTTTTCAGTATATTTTTGGTTTTTTGAACTTTAGAAATTGCGCTTTTTTTTATTAAAATAGAAATAGATATCAAGGTCTTAGAAAGTTAGTGCGTAGATTTGGGATGTTTAATTGACAAACAATTTAATCTTTGAATAAATAATTCGATTACTCAGCAAATTTAGTTTTTTTTTTATCGTTTACTAATTAAAAAACATAAATCATTGATAACCCTCATTTATTTCAATCCTATTTTATCAGTAATTGATTTCTTTTAACTATATACAGCTACTATGCATATATACAAATTTTATCATGAGAGAATTAGCCAATAACAGGGAAATGAATCACTTTTTAGATTTTCAAATTCCAAAATCTTCTTCTTCTTCTTGAATTAATTTTACTGTATTTTATCTAATTACAAAATTAAATTATTAAATAAATGAAATAAATTATTTAATTTTAATAATTTTAAATAAAAATTCAAAAAAATATAATAAACAATTCAATTTTTATTACCTACATAATTTTTTTCTTAGCGAAAATTAAATTTTACTAATTTAAAAATTTACCACAAGGAGAGAAATTTACATAAAAGAAAAATAGATTTTAAAAGAAAAAATTATAAACTTGTTTTGCTGTTAAGAAAAGGAGGTAATTAAATTTCAATGAAAAAAAATTATAAATTAACATTGTATAGAGTAAATTATGGTAAGAGTTAAAAGCAATGTAACTGTCTTTTGTTTATAAATAAAACATGTTTATGAAGTCAATGTGAAAATACAAGAAAATTATAATCTTAAAAGCGCGAAAGAAACATAAAAAAACAAATTTTTCTTTCTTTTCTTTAATCTTATATCTCTTTTACAATTAGTCTAATTATTAATCTACATCTTTTCTAGAATTGAAGTCATTTATATTAAAAATAAACAAAGAAAAAAAAACAATAATAATAATAATAATAATAATAATTGTTTATTAAATAAAATATATAAAATAAAAAAATAAATAATGATAATAATTAATAAATAAAACTAGGGTTAGTTAAAAATTATTGAAATTGATGGAATTTTTTCGTTTTCTATATATTATCAAAAAGATGAAACTAAAAATTCTTATAAATGTCATTTTACGGGTGTCAAAAAATTTATATCGAATAATAGTATGGTAAGCAAAATCTTGAATTTAAAATGATGCTTTGTCCCTGACATACTTGAATAAATTCATTATTTATTTTAATTTCATCCCCGATCTAAGTATTCATTATAATATTCAACGAACTGAACATTTTTCCTTCCTCAATGTAAAATATACATATTATAAATCACTTAGAAGCAAATTATCAAAACATGATAAATTTATTTTTGAAAAATTTTTTTAAATACATTTTTTATATAGAAAATAAATATTACTAATAAAGTTTTACGTTTATAAAATAGAAAAAAAAATGTCATTGAATCATCGAAGAAAATGAAGGTTAGTTAGTTTTTTTAAACAAAGAAACCAAATGTCTTTTATTAAATTGTTTAAATGTTCTTTTGTTTAATTATTATCTTTTAAATAATTAAATAAACGTGACTAAATTATGACAAAATGCATTGTTACATTGTATAAAGAAAATTCGGAATTACGATTAACTATATACAAGTAATCAATTAACTGAATACAATTAATTAATTATTAGTAACAAATTAATAGCATTTAGTAAAAATGTAATAAGAATAATAATAATAATTATTATTATTAGTATTAGTAAATTAACATAAAATGAAATTACAAACTTTAGGAAGTATTAATTAAACTGAAGAACAGTAAAATTGAGGAATTAAATTAATAAAATTAATTAATTTCGATGACTTCAAAATTAAAATTTCTTATACATATGTGAAAGGAAATGTTACTTCCGAATGAAAACAGAAAGTATTTATGCCTATAAGTTATAAAAATGACAGTTTTTCTTGTTTATTTTTAAAAAGAAACTAATTATAAAATGTTTAATTAATTTGCAGTTTTAAATAATGCTGAATAAACTTTATATATTATCAAAATATGTACTTCAGTTTGATAAATTTGAGCTATTGAGTCAAAATAAATAAGTAAAAAAAATTAGGTTGCAAAATATATTTAAAAAAAATTAGAAACACTTTATATTGCGCAGCTGACAAAACATCAGCATCCCTTTGACTCATGTATAGAAAAAAAGAAAAGTAATTTAATTTTCTCAAAAATCGGCAACATTTTCATTAAGTTTAATTACCAAATATAATAAATTATTAATAATAAAGCATTATTGTATATTCATTGAAATATAAGTACTATTTTTAAAGTTCCAACTATAGGAAAAATGAAACAATTTAAATTTCCATTATTGAATCATTTCTTTAAGCGTTAAGTACATAAAATATATATATATTTAAGGATTAAAATTAGTTTGACTCACAGTCCTTTGAGCACTGATGAGCTCAGCTTTTTTGTAAACACGGTGTTGCGGAGAATTCTCATTTAAAGAAGTCAGGGCACTTTCAACAAGTGAATCAGAAATACTTGTTAAAGGAATATTGGCAGGTGTTGATAATAGGCCTTGAAATAATAGCAAAACATAGAAACTGATTGAAAACGTAAAACTCCGCAGAGCGGACATTTTTTCCCGTTTTGCCTCTCACAGACAAGAGAGAACTGAATTGTTAACTGCGCTGGTAAAAAGAACAAAAACGAAATGTGCTGATAAACTGAAAAATGAGTTGCGCTGTACGCAAAATATTCACTTCTTGTTTCACACAGGTTTGGTTAGATCTGGTTATAGATCACGTGGGTTAGGTTATGTTAAACTATAGAAGCGGGAATCGGGGAGATGAATGATGTCTTCTTGCATCAAACCCATTTTTTACTTTCTTAAGATTTTCATCCTCTTTGAAAAGTTTAGAAAATTCTATAGTGGGGAACCTTACATAAAAATCGTGGTTCCTGGAGGAAATGACACTCTTATTTCCGTTTATACATTTTTTTCCACACATATTAAGGGACCTATTCTCAAGCACCGCAAATCAACACGCCCGGATAGCTCAGTCGGTAGAGCATCAGACTTTTAATCTGAGGGTCCAGGGTTCGAGTCCCTGTTCGGGCGTTTCTTTTGCACTTTTTAAATAAAAAAACTTATATATTTTATACTTATACTCTTTTGCTCTTGTGTATGAATCTTGAGTCTGAGAGGTGTTGTATTTATATATAAATATTTGTAAGATTTTCAAAGCTCCCTGGTTAATCCTGCCAGTAGTCATATGCTTGTCTCAAAGATTAAGCCATGTATGTCTCAGTGCATGCCAAACAGTCTTGTAAACTATTCCCACTCCACAGAGCAGAGCTAGCAACGTAAGATAATTAAAAAATAGACAAAATGTAGACGTATTAACCCAGCCTAATGCAACTGTACAATAAAAATACAAAATTAAAATCTTTATATTAAAAAGAAGATTTACAACAAACGTGATAATTTACAGACTGTTAATACAAAGTTAGTTCAAAATAAATTTTGAAAGAATCAAAAGGAAATCACAGAATCGATCTTCGATACTTGTATATCCTATATCGAAAATTTCGATAGGTTATGTATCGAATGGAACATAACCAATTTTTTCCCATCAATAACAAAAAAAAAATATTTCTATATTAAATATTAAATAAATAATAGAATAATATATAAGAAATAAATCGTGAAAAATGTTAAATGGTGTGAAAAGTGTTTTAAATTGCTTTCGATCACATGAAAATGTTTTACTTGAAAGTTCAAAAATAATTGCAGTTCAACAAAAACGGGTAAGTTGCAAACATTTATTGTTGTTAATAACAAACAAAAAAAAATTCCAAAAATCAATATTTAGTATAAAGTGAAAATTGTTGATATTTAATTGTCAGTGGATTCAATTTATTTATTATCATATATTATTATTATATTATATGTTATTTATTATTCATTATATAATATTTATTTATAATAAAAATTTTTTTCCTCCAGACTACTTATGTCGTGAAACGGAAATATCCGATTATGCTTCATAAAAAATCGGGACCAGCTTATGGCGAGAAATTCAAGAATCGAAACTTCATTTACGAAATACTTGAATCGCCATACAAAAAAGAATTGAAACCATTGGACGTTATATTAACCGATTATGTCGAAGGCATTGGAAACAAAGGCGATCGATTGACATTAAAACATTCGATAGCTTACAATAAACTTCTTTTGCCAGGGCTTGCGGTTTATGCCTCACCGGAAAATATCAAGAAATACGCGAATATTAACACTGATGAAAAAGTAGTTTACAGTTCGCCTTACGTTGAAAGAACAATGAATATTCTCATGTCACGTTTGGTAATGGTACAAATGAATATTCATAATCCATGGAAACTCGAAAGATGGCACGTGCATTCTGCATTGAGACGTCATGGAATTCATTGTCCAGCAGATGCAATAACAATGCCCGATCATGAAATATCGGGACCAAATATTGAAATGCTGGAGAATAAAGAATTTTTTATTGAAATTACAATAAATAATCATGAAAAATCAAAAGTACGTTGTCGAATTCATCACGTACATAGTAATTTTACAATCAGTGCACAACTTCCAGAGCGTTATTTTGAGTATCCAGCGGAACCAATTTTCCCCGATGACAAACCAATTTTGGATTCGATGCCTAGACACAGGCTTTGTAAATATACCGAACCTGCAGCTGCAGCAAGTAATTAAATTTCTTCCTTTTTACAATTAAAATTTGTATCTTGTTTTATTATTAATAATAATAGAAATATTATAAAATAATTCTACTGATTTTGTAAAATTTATTGTATGTTATAACTTTCTTCAAACCCAAACAAAACTTTGAAGAAATGACAATTTTTTCTCGTTAATATCTTGAAAACAAAAAAAGGGCATAATGAAATTTGGTATACTTATAGGAAAAAGCCTCAGCTTTCGTTTGCAACCATAAAAAAATTTTAAAAATGCCGTTTTTGAAAAAATAGCAAATTTGTGTTTAATTTTTGAAAATCAAGATTAAATTTTCAAAATATTAAAAAACAAAATTCACCAATCAATAATAATTAAATTTCATTGCGGAAAAATTTTTTATTCGAAAATATTCAATATTTACTGAAAAATTATTATAAATGTAAAAACATAATTTGTTTGCAGGTACAATAAAATCATAAAAGAAAATAAATTACTCTATTAAAAATAGGTCACTTGTTTATATGAAATCGCGAGACTAGAAACCATGCCAACGATTTAGAATCAAATCAATATTCCTACAACTTCACAATTCTCTGTCATTTCTTGGGTTTCAAATAAAATAGTGAACTAAATTTTTTTTCTTTCTATTTCGACTAATTCTCTTTCATTCTTTCTTTTTCGTCAAAAAATGGTCGATAAAAAATTTATCTGGAATGAAGTTATCGAAGGAATTTCACTTGCGGGGTATGTTAATTTTTCTTATATTTTCTTCAATAAGTCAAAACTAAAAACTATGAAAAAAGTAAGAGAAACATTTAAATAATAATTTCATTTCATGTTTGAAAATGCAGAATTTCGAAATTGGAAGAGGATCAAATAAAAAATAGAGGTGGATTGAAATTATCCCAAAAGGAAGTTACCACTTTTTGTCCTCACGCGTATTTGGTTTTCAATTTTCAGGAAGCTTTGAGCACAAATCAAGAGGTTAGCTTAAAGAATTTTTGAAAATTAATTTTAAATAATTTTTGCTTAAAATAAGTAAACCGAATATGTATTTCTTATTTATTGATAAATTTTATTATTATTTATTATTATTATCATTATTATTATTATTACTATTATTATTATTATCTATTACTTGAACGGAAAAGTATTTTCCCGCCTCCTTATGTGACGTAAGCGTGCGGAAATAGTTATTTTCGTAACGAGGGCGCAAAGTTGAGATTAGAAAAACCGATTTTGCGCCCTAGATACGAAAATAACAATATTTTTTCTCCTACCGGCACGGAAAGTATATTATGTCATAGCGGGCGCAAAGTAAGTGATTTCTGCCCGGTAAATTAATTGAACTGACAACTATAAAAACTAATAGATTTTTGCAGATAAAATTCCGTAAGCATTTTATGAGAAAAAGCGAATCAAAGGAACATGATTTCGTTTATTTGCAAGACGTGAAAAATTTGGTTCTCTATCTGTCGATAAATCGAATCAGCGTTCAATTCATTGACTTCTTTCATTTACCAATAGCCGATCGTTTCTTGCGAGCGCTCATAATTTATTTTCAATATTATATCGAGACATGGGAGGAAATGATGAACAGGCGAAATGCCATTGAGAAGAAAATTGTAAATCCCTTGGCGCATGGCGATGCATTGAAACGTGAAAAAAATTTAAATTCTCTGCGATTAATTTTGGCCGGTGAATATTCAAATTTATTAATTGGCTGCGAATATGGTGCACATTATCATCATATGATGACCGGTGGTAAAGATAAGCCACTCGTTCAATCGCAACATGAGAAAGATTTGAGAATATTTGAGACTCTCTTGGCGATTTCTCATCAGGTTATTTGGATTGCATTGCAGAGAAAATTTTCAAATTTAATTGGTATACGATTTTCAATATGTCAATAAGTTTTTATATATACGAATATTTAAAATGATATAAAACGCATTTTAACACTTACCAGAAATGCCATTTGACATAACCTTTTAAATCTTCGACATATGTCATATTTTCAGAAATTTCATTTATCGAAATTTTATTTGTCATAATTTAGAAGTGGAATTACACAGACTGTTTAGAACCGATTCTTACAATATAGCAGAAAGGAAAAATCCTGAATTGATGAAAAATATTAAAGACAATGAACGTATTGAATTGCATGGATCAAAAATGCGAGCAAGGAGAAAACTTTTGAGAAATTCGTCATTGCCATATCAGTTACTAAATTCAGAATGTGATTATCGACTCCTGGCTCTAGGTAATCGTATATTTTTCATTTTATATTCATTTATCATTGATTCGTTTGGATTAATTAATAAATAATCATTAAATTTAGATTCTCTGACATCGAAAGACCCACAAATAATTTTTTTCCAAAATGCTCTGCATCTCGAAGAAGACAAACTTGCGGAATTTGGAATAAAAGTCGGAATTTTGGGAATGCCACGTTCAAATTTCGATCATTTGCTACTACCAATTTCAGAGTCCGCGAAAAAAGAAGATGAGAACTCACAGGAACAGCTCTTCCTATGGAAAATTAATCTCGAGGTTTTTCTTTTTATTTCACGTCATTTAAACCATTGCCGTAATCTTACGTGTTATCTAAAAATTAATATACTCATGTAGTTAAATCTTGAAATTTATTAATTGAATAAGTTCTCAGAATCATTTTTTTTTTGTGAATATTTACAGAAATCGTTTGAGAAAATTCCGAATGCTGAAACTGATCCCGAGTTAGATTTGTTACTGGAAACAAAATCAAAATTTCATTCCAGTAAAAGGTATAAAAAATGGCGAAAAGAAGAGAGAAGAAAGTGGATTGATCGGGCAATAACTCTTGCTATGAGAAAACAGAAAGATACCATATCAACGACGACGACAACATGGGAACATAATTGAAATTAAATTTATTTAATTTTTTCTTTGATGAGAATAAATATTTATAGAGAAACTGTATGCTGACGTGCTTTTTGAATAGAAGTCACAATAGCGATAGCGGTTGGAAGCATGGGCAAGGTGCAGTCGGTGGATTGAAAAGTCACACTTGAGAACCGCAATCCTAGTTAGATTGCATTATATTCAGGATATTCATCATAACATTAAAAATAATATATTTAGAAAATTTAGATTATCATTATAAAACAAAATTAGCATTTTACTACCATTTAGAAATCGAAAAATAATCTGTTGCGTAGAAGTTTGGGTTTATCTTTTCTACCATATGGTCAAATTGAAACTATTTCACATTGATCAAACAAAATGATAATGACATTTACAATTGAATACTACGAACAATGTAAAAATATTGCTTATTGTAACTGTTACTATATAATAAGAAAAATAATAATCATATATATAATATAATATAAAGACGATGTATATGTGTATAGCATTACATTTGGAGCAGCGCAGTAAACAATCTTTTTACGTTGAGAAACATTTTTTTCATTTAAAAAATTTTTAATACGTTGTGAATTTTTTTTTTCGTTATTAACAAATTGATACTCAGTACCAATTATTTCCCTATAAATATTTATATCGCAGCGAAACCTAGATGAACTTTTTTTTTTGGTTTACCCCTTTATTTTTTTATTGAAAAATTGTAATTTATTTACGTTAATTTTATTGTTACTCATTAAATTATTTTCTTTTTTTTGCATTTCTTATTATTAAACATTAAATTGGAAAAAATTTACTAATTCAATTTTTTTTCTATTTTTCTTATTTTCTTTCTATCTCTCCCTCTCAAATGTAGTAAAAAAAGAGATCAACTATTTTAGGTATATATATATATATACACGAAGAAATAAAATCTAGAAAAAGTTTGACAAAAAAAAATATTCTCCACAATTATTTGTCAATTACGCGGAAAAATTTATTTTAATTTTTGTTTTCTAATACTTCGCAAAACTTTATTTCTTGCTCTTGATTTAAAAAAATCCTTAGTGAATTTTTTTTTTTAATTAAATAAATAATATGAAAAAATAGTTATTTCTATAAGTGGTTTTTTTTTGTTTACAAAAAAAAAATTGTTTCTCATTACAAAGAATCAATATTTTTTTTTTATTTCCCTCCTAATTCGTATCGTTTGTAAAATATCAAATTTTTTGTACTTATAGTTCTGTTACAGATGAAAATTTTTTTCTCTAAAATGAGACGCGAAAAATATTCCGAAAAAAATTCACTATAAATTGGTCGAATTTCTAGTAGAAGAAAATTTTTTGCTTATGTTAATTAATTACTTTTTAAAAATAATAATTTTCCATTTATTATTTTCTTTCTGATTTATTAGGCAGAATTTTTCAATTTTAACAGATTAATAAAGTGCGAAATATTAAAAAATTCAATTCAATGTTTTATTTTATTCATTTATTTGTATTTTATTCAATATTTTTACTCAATCTAACAAAGTGAATTAATTTTCTCGTTAGTTAACATCAGTTGCGCCCTCTATGATCATCTTTACCGACACCACATAGATTGGAAACTCATATAAATGAAAATAATCGCTTGTGACGAAAATTCGGCAAAATAAAAATGTTGACATTAAATTTTCAATGAGAAAAAAAATACTATTTAATACTGTTTTTTGTTTAATAATAATATTCGACAAATACACATAATTATTCAAATTTGCTGGAAATTTAAAATTTTTATCACCTACATTTTGAATTTACAGAAATATAAATTTTTTTCATAAGTAAAAAATTTCATATTTTACTTAAAAATTCGTATTTTATAATAATAATTATTCAACGCGAGTAAAAATTGCTTACAGTGCACATGATGATGGAAATATTTTTTGCGTCTCTTTCTAAATCTTATTCGCGCAATTAATTATAAATAATAAAGATAATTGTTTAATTAATGCGCAAAAGCTACA
>JUFY01023940.1:0-10359 GCA_001855655.1 Leptopilina clavipes | reverse complement strand
TGAGGAATTTAACAAAAGTGAAAATTATGTAAGGCTACAAAAATTATGTTCTATTTAATAGAAAATAATTATAAATTCATTTCATTTACTTATAATACATGATTAATTATATTCTTACAACTGCGCAGCTCAAAGAAGTTTTTCAAAATATAAAACATGAAATGAAAAAAGAAATTAAAAATAGTTGGTTTGATGCTAGTATAAAAGCAAGAGTACTGGGTAAAGTAGAAAAAATGGAACTTAAATATGCCAAATTGAATAACGCCATTGAAGGGAAATTATCACATATGTCTCCATCTTCGTACAAAGTAAAACCACACAATTATATTTCACAATTATACCTCATGTTTGTTGAATAATTTATGCAATTGATTTGTTAAGAAAAAAGGATGCCGTTTCTTAAATTAGAGATGAAAGTGACATTATCGAATAGAGTTGACTTTTGAATTCAGAAATTGAATTATCCCAATTAGTGAGATATATTTTGTGCATAAAATTAACGAGAATATTACACCTCACAGGGCACATATATAGTAATTTATTGAATTGTAATTAATGTAAGGAAATTTAATTGTGGATTATCTCCCCGGATCAGGGTTCGTTGAAATGAAATTATTACATTACTACAAATTAACGAAAACAAGAAAAACGATTTATTCGTAAGACAAATTTAAAGAGATTAATAATACGCGGATATAAAATTGTCGAGTACGGTACACGGGAGCCGACGTAACGTGGTGATGGGATACGTAAACGGAGTCAAACGGCGGTATTCTAATATAAGAGTAGGCTCTTATATTAACGATATTCATTACATGAAACGTATAGTACATAGTTGACAGAAGTAAAATTGTTTTAAATAACAATTTGATTAAAAATAAAAGAAAATATCTTAAAAATACGCGGATCAAAATATTCGTACACGGGAAACGAAAAAGCAAACATAAGTAAAACGATTTAAATATCGCGACAGGAACGCTAAAAGATAAGTATATGAACACGGGATTTACGACGAATCGATGAGGCAGAACTCAGTTGACGAATGCGAGTAAAACTCACTCATGTTCTACGCTAATGTCCTTGAGTAAAACTCTAGATACAAAAATCGCCAGAACATGACTGTCGAGTGAAACTCAACACGGGTTAAGAGTGAAACTCTTAACAATACAATGAGATGTCCGGGAATGAATTCTCTTTTCTCAATCGTCTCGTTGATACGTCGTCGTTGAATTGGATATTCGTCGAAGTTAAACAAGCTCGTCGTAGTTTGACTCGTTTCTGAACGTCGTTGCTTCGGAAGTCGGTAAAGCCGTGATACCGTGATCCAATTCGTTGCGACTAGTAGAGTAAGACTCTAATGCTGATTCCACACTCGACCCTAAGAGCCTTGCGTACCGGCGCACCGTACCCCCACCATTGCCTATGGTAGGAAAGATGTCAGTGGTGCTCTTGCATATACTCTCTGCTTAATTTTCTGACTTTTCTATCTTCTCACAGGCATTGTTTCTTACAAAAATTTAAGGGAAAATCATTGTCAATTATGCAAATATCAAGATATACAAATAATTATGGACAATTGCACGTTAGATTTACACTGAAAAAAAATTTATTTGATTCAAATACTGAATTATTTGACTATTATCAAATAAATATTTACTTGAACTAAATAATTTTTATTTGAGTCAATTAAATGGTAATAAATTCAAATACGGAAATTATTGATTAAATTACAGTTTATATGACTAAAATAAAAATTATAATTATTATAATTATTATAATTATTTGGTTCAATTAAATATTTATTTGATAATAGTCAAGTAATTCATTATTTGAATCAAATAAATTTTTTGTCAGTGTATTATCTATCAGATAAATATTCGCATCAAATAAATTTTACTTGAGTCAGTGAAATCGTATTTGATTCAAATACAGAAATTATTACTTTACTCACAGTTTATTTGATTTAAATAAAAATTATTTGGTGCAAGTCAATATTTATTCGTTAATAGACAAATAATCGATTATTTGAAACAAATACATTTTTTTCTCAGTGCATTAAGAAATAAATATTTGTATCAAATAAATTTTAAGTCAGTGAAATCGTATTTGATTCAAATACAGAAATTATTATTTGACTCACAGTTTATTTGATTTAAATAATTAAATTATTTGCAAGTAAATGTTTATTTGATAATAGATAATTTGATAATAATTAATAACAATTCGTTATTTGAATCAAATAAATATTTTTTTCACTGTAGTAATATTTTTTTGCGTTCGTCTTCAGGTACGCGACAGGACAGTAATTTTTGCCGCGTAAATTTCTCTAGCGATAATTCCTCAGCGAAAGATTGTAAGTTTCCGGAATATATAATAAAATAAAAGCGCGCAAGACGAGACCGGGAAGTTGAAAATTCGATCTCCTTTCCTTCCTCGGTTTTCTCATTCCCATTTCATCCGGTGTGATTTTTACCATGTGCGGTTTAAAACTCTCGGAGTGCGCGAATATGAGAGATATATGCGTACTCACGCGACAAAGAGAAAGTTGAAAAAGGATGATGAGGATTTACCATCAATTTTAACGCAACGGCTCATTTTTTTTTCATAAAAAAAAAAACAAAATAATATATCGAACAAGTGCGGAAAAATTGTCTTTCACTTCACTTTTTTATTTATTGCTACGCTAAACAAAAACTAAAAGCGACCTAAAAAGAATCTACAATATTTAAGAGAAGTAATTTTTTTCCGTTTTTTTTTCCCAAACAAATAATTTATTGGTATTGAACGAGAGACGAGATTTGATTTTCCTAAATCAATTAATAAGACCCTTCCCTTTGGACCCTCTGATATGGAAAACAAGGAACAAAATTTGTTATTGAAATCTTGTTACGTGTGTATATATATATTTGTACGTAAAAGTAGAAAATTTATACACTCACCCTGTTTTCCTATAAGACAACAGAACCAGATCAATGACACAAATCAAGTTTTCTATAAAAGGAGCATATACTCTTTCATCATATTATCTGTTTCCTTTACTCAATATCTAATGCAATATCAAAAAAGCCGAAAACCCACGCTGAAGATTTTAGTTTATATATAAAATTTTTATTTCCTATTTCTCTGCTATAAAAATTTCACTTTCACCGAAAAAAGAAACATGTATATAAATGTAAATGGGATTTTCTTTTATCTGCGCCCCACTAAAACTCCTCTCGTCATAAATATTAAAATAATCTCTCGTATTCTAAAGAAGCTCCCAAACAAAAAAACATAACACGGATCGTTACATTGTATGCAAATTACTCCGTCACAATAAATAAAGCACAATCATCGTAAACAATAACGTTATATACACATTAATCTGTATCAGATTCTAATATAGTATTAAAAATGGTTTGTAATCAAAAGTATAAATCCAAAAATGGAAATGCAATTGAGAAATTACTATATGGATACAAACTTGTACTGAAAAAAAATTTATTTGATTCAAATAATGAATTATACTTGTCTATTGTCAAATAAATTATGTACTTTAACCAAATAGATTTTATTTGAGTCAGTTGAAGAGTATTTGAATCATTTATATTGTATCTGACTCAAATACCATGCAATTCACTCAAATACTATTTAACTGATTCAAATAAAATTTACTTGATTCAAATTCTATTATCAAATAATTATTTAAATCAAATAAATTTTATTTTAGTCAGTTAAATTGTATTTAAGTCAACTGAATTGTATTTGAGTCAATTGAATAGTATTTGAGTCAATTAAATGGTATTTGAATCAAATACCATATATAATTGACTCAAATACTATTTAATTGACTCAAATATTATTTAATTTAATCAAATACCATGTAATTGACTCAAATACTATTCAATTGACTCAAATAAAATTTATTTGATTAAAATTCTGTTATCAAATGATTATTTGAATCAAATAAATTTTATTTGAGTCAGTTATATAAATAGTAATTTAGTCAATTGAATAGTATTTGAGTCAATTGACTAGTATTTGTGTCAATTGATTAGTCTTTGAATCAATTAAATGGTATTTGATTCAAATACAGAAATTATTGACTCAATATTCAGTTTAATTTAATCTGAATTAAAATTATTTGGTTCAAGGACATAATTATTCGATAATAGAGTTTGAATCAAATAAAAATTTGAGTCAAATTTTTTGTCAGTGTAGACTATAGGAAAAATATTCAATAGAATCACAGAAAAACATACATAGTTGAAGTCCAAAACGTTTATCATCAACGATTCAGAAAAATGAATATTTTATCAAGCAGAAAATCAACAACATTTGTTTTCTAAAAGTGTTTATTATTACAAAATTCTCTGCAAAAAAAAAATTTTCTAAACTTTTTTGTAAACAAAAATAACAAAATATTTATATTAGCATATAATACTTTTTTTTTAATCGTTGATCATAAACGTTGAAAGTTTCGATTTCGTGAAAAACATTTGTATATTGGAATAAAAATCCCCCTCCCCCCATCGAAAAAAGGCAAATCCATCTGGCCTTTGAGAATTTGAGCTTTTTCAAAAGCTCACGACATCAATTTGTTAGAGGTAGTAAAACGCAATCAGCTGGAATGTCATCGTTCACTGCTTGATTCGTTAAAAGGTAAACAATTTCTGCATAAAGCATTGGGACAGTTTCCGTAAACTGGTGTAAATGGATTCGAATTCAATATATGGTTGCGCAAGCGCGAGTCATTCCGAAAGGGAATATAATATGTGTGAGGAATGCAAAAGTACTGAGTACTCTCATCTATACATTGTGTTGGAGTTTAAACCAACTTTTTTTCCATTTCTTTTATGTCTTTTTTTTTTTTTTTTTTTTTTTTTTTTTTTTTTAAATACAATACCGTCAACGTGTGAACACAAATATACTTATATCCATTGTATTGACTCATTTGCGATCGAAAAAGCGCGAGCAGCGCATAAAAACTAATAAAAGCTCCTATCTACCATTGAAAAATTCTCTGTGTGTATAAATTTGAATAAAAAGTTAGAATGACAAAAAAAAAAAAAGAGGGAAACTTTTACTGGAAAAAAATGCTTTTTCAAATGTAAAAACATTTTTGTGTTCTATAACAAAAAAAATTCTTGTTGATTGATAAAAAAAAGTAAAAATAAACGCAAGAATTATTTATACTTTTATTACTAAAAAAATATTTATTTGATTCAAATAATTAATTACTTGACTACATTGAAAAAAATTTATTTGATTCAAAATAGTGGATTACTTGACATCAAATAAATATTTATTTGTATCAAAAAAATTTTTTTCAAGTTTTTGATTCAATGATTCAAAGTACGCGGAAATTATTATTTTCCTTACAACTTATTTAATTTTAATAAAAATTATTTACTGCAAGTAAATATTTATTCGATAATAGACAAGTAATCGTTTATTTGAAAACAAATAAATTTTTTTCTCAGTGTATTATCAAATAAATGTTTGTATCAAATAAATTTTGAGTCAGTGAAATGGTAAATCTGATTCAACTACAGAAATTATTATTTGACTCACAGTTTATTTAATTTATATAATTAAATTATTTGCTGCAAGTAAATGTTTATTTGATAATAGACGATTTGATAATAACAATAATTGGTTATTTAAGAGAAATTTTATTTTCAAAGTACCATAAAGAAAAATGTTTATTATTCAAAAAATAATAAGTAAAATATTAAGAAATTATTTTCTAATGAATTATTTCCAATATTGGAAATTGGAATTTGCAAATTCCAAGAAAAATGTTTTATTTGAATCAAATATAATTTATTTGAGTTGAATAAAAGTATATTTGTCTCAGAGCCTACTAAATTATTTATTTGTTTTAAATAAAAAATTTATTTGACAGAAATAAAAATTTTGTTTGCACCAAATAAATTTTTATTTGTCTCAAATAAATTTTTATTTGACTCAAATAAAATTTATTTGAAACAAATAAATTAGGCTCTGATTCAAATATATCTTTTTTCTGGGTGTGGAAGAAAAATAAATATATACCGTATAATTCGGGGCAAAATGAAGAAAAAAAAGGGACTTCTTTCAAAAGAAATGCAAACGCTGTGTGAGAAAATTGAAAATAACTGATCGCGAATTTCAATACGACAGCAGCATGTGAAAGTCACATAATCCTGGAAGTTCCCACATAAAAAAAAAATTCTAAACTCGAAAGGCATGTCGAGGTAAATGCATGTGTCTTTGTTCTCGTGTATTTTCCTTCCGTTTCAAGAGCTACCATTTTCTATTTCATAGAAACAAGGAAGACAAAACTCAAAACTATAGTAATAATGAAAAAAAAATAATAATAAACAATCAGACCTAAACCATTCATTTTACGTGAATTTTTTTTTTTTTTTATAAATATATAACCTAAACAAAATATTTATGACGCAAGTTTCATGAAATGTGGAGAGAATGTTTTAAAACTTCCTTGTAAAAAAATTTCATCAATTGCAAAAAAAAAAAAAATTAATACAATATGAAAGTAAGAAATTATCAATCAATATATTATATGAAAAAAAATTACATTCTATTAAATAAAGGTGAAATTGTGAATCGACTACTATTGACAGATCAGGGAAGAAATCAATCAAAATAATTTCCGCCTACTCGAGAATATAACTCATATGTGTATATATACAATATGAATTGTATGTGTGAGACTGAAAGTCATTTCACTGCCGTCACAATGATAATTGAGTTAGGGACTCATCATCTGCAGATGATATCTAAAGGTCAACAGGACTGCGCACTTTTCACGTGTGTTAATCGAATTGTTTTTTTTTTCTTTTTTTTTTATTACGACGTTGCATTTGAAATTAAATTCACAGCTAAATTTCAAAGGCTTCAAATTAGAGGCGTTCCTATTTTTATTCATCCTTCAAATTAAAACTCATTAAACCTTCTTTTCTTCTCTTCTTTTTAAAGACTGATTATATACGTTTAACATATATATATATATACACAACAATAATAATAATAAAGACTTTTGAAAATAAAAAACCGCCTTTTAACGAGCAATGTGTAGAAATTTAATTAACAAAAAAAAAGTCAATAACGATTAAACAAACACCAACACAATTGATAATAAATCTCAATTTAAATTCGGTGAAAAACTATTTTTAAAAAAGTTCATTAATTTTCTTATCGAATATTCATTATATACCCTATACGAATGAATAAAACTTTTCATTTCTTTTTTTAATCATGTATTTAATTTTTGCCATTAGGAGTTTGATTTATTTTTAAACTAAAATCCAACGAATAATAAATATGGATCTATTTTATTTTTTATTTCACTCGTCTGAAATGTTTGAAATTTTTCTACAGAGAACTTTAGCGCAGTAATGGCAAAAAAAAAAAGAGGGAATTTTTTTTTCAAAAAAATAGAAACAGGAATGAAAGAAGAAACAAAATTACCGGAAGAGAATGGGATTATATAGCTGAACTTCATTATACTGCTCTCTTAATTCGAATTAGGAGAAAAATTCCACTAATTTAAAAAGAGATAAAAATTTCTATATACTAATTTTTTTTAGCAATTTTCGAAAAATAATAAACAAAATAAATAAATAGTTTAATAAATAAATAATCAAATAAATAATCAATCAAAATAACTAATTTGAATTACTGACTGTCTTTTTGCTTTCGAATTAATTAAAATTTTACTAAAACAGTTGAAAAAAATTTTTTCTATTAATTTATTTGTATATTTTAATTAATTAAAAAACAAAAACAAAAAGTCAATCACTAATTCAAATTAGTTAAAATTTTGTCTAATTCAGATTTAGAGATTTTGAATTAGTCAAATTTCACTAATAAATAGTTAAAAAAAACTTATTAATTTATTGGTATACACCCAGAGAAATGTTTTATTTGAACCAAATATAATTTATTTGAGTTAAATAAACGTATATTTGTCTCAGAGCCAACTAAATTATTTATTTGTTTTAAATAAAAATTTTATTTGAACCAAATAAATTTTTATTTGAAACAAATAAATTTTTATTTGAACCAAATAAATTTTTATTTGAACCAGATAAATTTTTATTTAAACCAAATAAAATTTATTTGTTCCAAATAAAATTTATTTGTTCCAAATAAAATTTATTTGTTCCAAATAAATAGTTTAGTTGGCTCTGAGACAAATATATCTTTTTTCTGGGTGCATTTTAATTTTTAACTAATTAAAAAACAAAAATTAGTCACTAACTCAAATTAGTTAAAATTTTTAATAATTCAGATTTAGAGAGACACACTAAAAAAATTTATTCGATTTAAATAACCAATTATGTATTTGAATAAATTTTTTGTTTAAATAACATTTATTCCAATCATACTAACAAAAATTATATAGAAGAACGACTTTCTGCTGAATTCCGCCAGTTGGATTAATAAATAATTACCTACTTGGATTTTCCTAACAAACATTCCTATAAAACTATTTAGGACTAAAAAACCAATTGTTTACTAACAATACTTATGGAATTTGTGAAAACCGAAAAACTGAATAAATGCCGAAAATCGACTTTCTGCTGAAAATCGTCTGTTGGCTTAATAGTTTATTTGATTTAAAAAAAAATGATTAGCTTCAAGTAAATATTATTCGATAAACTTAGGAAAAACTTTATTTGAAATATATCAAAATTTTGGTTTAATAAAAAAATAAAATAAATTCCAGTTAACTAAATATTTGTTTGGTTTCATAAAAAATTTGTTTCAAACGGTCAAATTTTTTCTTGGAACAAAAAATTTATTAACCAAAAATTTATTTAAATCAATAAAATTTAGGAGAAACAAAATTTATTTAAAATAATCTGAAACTTAAGTACATACAAAAAAATAGAGGATTCGTTTCAAACATAATTTTTCCCTGAGAGTTTAATACTCTGAAAAAAAAATTTATTTGTTTCAAATAACCGATTACTTGTCTATTATCAAATAAACTTTATTTGATTCAAATACAGAAATTTTTGATTCAATTGTAGTTTATATGATTCAAATAAATATTATTTGGTTCAAGTAAATATTTATTATGAAAATAAACAACTATAATCGGTTATTTGAATCAAATAAATGATTTTTTTCACTTTTCAGTGTGAATATCGATTTTCTTGTATAGAAAATCTTATACACAAGAAGAATAATGTTCTCTTTCATAATTCATCCGCTTTTACAATATGCTTAATTTCTCTCTAACGCAGAATGATCTATATGTAATACCATCATTTGTAAATTACGCATCCGTGAACAAGACTAAAGCCTCTCTTGTTTACTAATGCACATATGGACATGCCACCGATTAAAGCGTTTGAATTATTCGCATAACTTCCACACCACAGTGATGGCAAAAAGCCAAGAGTGTCAAATTTCCTCTTAACAATGAACAAGTAACAGGTCATAATGAAACAGCAAAATCGCCAAATAAACAAATATATATATATGCCTAACAATTATAAACTCTGAAAATTATAATGAATAAGGAAGAAAACTAGGACAAGACGCAGAATAAAAGATTTCCACTGGACAAAAGATGCGCGCGAGAAAATAATTTTGCCCTCATTGCGTGAAATTTAATTTTCATATAAATAAATAAACTTTCACCGCAATTACTCTAAAGCTTTTTAGCTTGGAAAAATAATGCATTATAGTCTTCAACAAAAAGAAAAATTCTCGTCTAAAATATCTTTTATGTAAGAATAAGAAGAAGAAGAAGAAGAAGATTTTATCGCATCTTTCCACTTTTTAGATTTTCTATATACACCCAGAGAAATGTTTTATTTGAATCAAATATAATTTATTTGAATATTAAATAAAAGCATATTTGTGTCAAAGCCTACTTAATTATTTATTTGTTTTAAATAAAAATTCTATTTATCACAAATACAATATTTTTTGGAGCTAATAAAATTTTTAATTTTTAATAAATTTTAATAAACTTTTTATTTACTTATTTGAAACAAATAAATAGTAAACTATGTAAATAAATAGTACACTGAAAAAAAGAATTATTTGGATCAAATAAAAATTATTTGATCCAATTAAATGATTTAATTGTCTATTATCCATTAAATCTGTATTCGAACCAAATAAATATTTACTTGAGCTAAATATTTTATTTTATAGTGCCAAATAAATAGTCATTTGTATCAAATATGAATTACTTAAATCAAATAAATGTTTTAATTGGTGCAAATAAATAATGCCTTGAATCAATTGTAAAAATTATTATATTCAATAATGTAGGTTTTTTGATTCAAATAAATATTTATTTGAGCCAATAAAATATTTTTTTTAAAGTAATAAAAAATTTATTTGAACCAA
>JUFY01023928.1:3961-20971 GCA_001855655.1 Leptopilina clavipes | reverse complement strand
AGAGAGAGAGAGGGGGGGGGGGAAGCCCATTACATTCGACAGTTACTGAATACCATTTTATCGAAATTCTAACCTTACGCATCACACTGCATGTATTTAAATGTTTTGGATTTGTATTTTTTTTTTGTAAATCGAAATTAAAAAATAGATGCAATATTGCAAAGGGAAAAGACGAATATAACCTTAAAATTGAGGGGAAAATTCAAAATTCGCACATCAAGGGACAAATGTACCATCAAGATTTAAATTAATTAGGGAACATAACCTCAAAAGAAAAAAATTGGCAGAAAGGCAATATAACCTAAAAATTGAGTCAAAATTCAAACGTCAAGGGGCAAGTATAACCTCAAAATTGAAATCAATTAGTGAACATAACCTTAAAGAAATTGTCAAAAAGGAGGCGAATATAACCTCAGAATTCAGTTGAATAATTGGAACAAAAATTACTACTCGCGGTTTACGGGGTCGCTGATTACGAATTCGAGGTTAGATTTTCAAAATTCAAAATGGCGGATTCAAAATGGCGACTAAAAAATTAGAAAGTTGATGAATTTTGACAAAAATCGTCACTCGGGGGTTATCGGGGTCGCTGATTATGAATCCGAGATTAGATTTAAAAAATACAAAATGTCGGATCCAATATGGCAGCGGATAATTGAAAAATGCCTGGCAAAAGCGAACAAAGTTGTATAATTTTGATAGAAAATGCTACTCGGGGGTTTTCGGGGTCACTGATTACGAATCCGAGGTTAGATTTTTAATATACAAAATGGCGGATCCAATATGGCAGCGAAAAATTTAAAAATTCTAGCAATATGGATGATACTCGTTACTCGGGGGTTTTCGGGGTCGCTGATTACGAATCCGAGGTTAGATTTTCAAAATACAAAATGGCAGATCCAATATGGCGACTCTAACAACAGAAAGTTGATGAATTTTGACAAAATTCGTCACTCGGGGGTTTACAAGGTCGCTGATTACGAATACAAGGTTAGATTTTTAAATTACAAAATGGCGGATCCAATATGGCGGCTAAAAATAGAAAAAGTTGGTTAATTCTTCCGAAATTTGTCACTCGGGGGTTTTCGGGGTCGCTGATTACGAATCCGAGGTTAGATTTTCAAAATTCAAAATAGCAGAACCAAAATGGCGGCTAAAAATTGAAAAAGTCGATCAATAAAAATTCATATCATCTATCAAAAGAGGCGAAGAGATGGTAATAAATATAAATTTTACAACAACAATAATTTGAGTTTCATATAAAAAAACTTCTCTACTGATAAAAATTTTGGCCTAAAAAATTACAATAAAAACTATTGTTCCCCTTCAGCTAATATCTTGTTCGATCGTTTAATATGTCAGTACTTGGAAAGTTATGCTTGGAATGTTTTTTTTTTCTCAGATCTACCCCAGTCCATCTCACAGTAAATTAAAACCAATCTTATTATACCGGATGACGAGGTCACGTGATCAATCACAAAAACCAACAACGGAACTATCACGAGCTAATAAGACAGAGAGAGAGAGAAAGAGAGAGGGTGGGGGGAGCGATAGTTAAGAAATGGACCACCCGTCGTGAACTTGGAATGTGGAACTGTTCCATTCCGTGCACCGTGAGTCTGAATCGAAAATAACTCCCTCTCTGATGATATTTAACTCTTGTAAAGTAAATAATTTTCTATTTGTCAAAAAAAAAGAAAGAAAAGAAATATTACTTCGAAAAGTGATTAAGCGTTTCATTAATTATTAATTTTGTTAACCAACAGTGCAAAAAAATATATGTAACAGAATAAAAGATATTATTGAAATAGTTTTATTTTTTAATAATTAAATTATTTATTTATTCATCCTTAATGGAAGTGTGGAAGAAACATAACCTTAAATATTTTCCAACTTGATCAAATTGCTTAGGTTTGGTAGTATTAATTAATATTAACATTAATTAATATTAATAATAATTAATATTTATAATAATTCATATGTCTAATAAGTAACATTTATAATAATTAATATGAACATTAATTAATATTAATAATAACTGAAATTAATAATAAGTAATATTAACATTAATTAATATTAATATTAATTAAAAAACAAATATACAAATTGTTTATATTATTATTAATTATTATTAATTTGTTTAATTTGTTCGAAACTATTAACTTGTTTAAATTGTTCAAAACTATTAATTTGTTTAAATTGTTTAAAACTATTCATGGATTAATTATTATTAAATTAATTTTCTAATTTGTCTAACCTAACCTCAAAATTTCTCTAATTTCAGCTTAGGTGATAATGGCATCAATTTAAAAAGTTTAAAGGCCAGTTTATGTCGAGTTTTTGTAATATTTGAGGTTATGTTTTATATATATACATGAGAAAAATAGTCTCTTAATTTTTGGTATTAATTTCAGACCCCTATGAAGATCGGCAGAAGCGTTTATGTTACGGTTTGACACACACCTGTCAAGGAGAATTTTGGCCGGCGACTGTAAGAGGATTAACTTAGCAAGGGAGAAAGAGAGAGAGAATGAGAGAGAGAAAGAGGAAATTACAATGATAATACTACTCGGGACCGAGGAGGTGGAGGCGGTAATGGACAGAAAACCCGTGTCTCGAAAAAATAATCTTGATGGGGAGAGATTAGCGACGTCGGATGTTAAGAGACAACGCGCGCGATAAAAGGGGGGAAATGGAAAAGGAGAGCCTGAGAGAGTATATATTGTATAAATATATATATATATATATATACATACATATAAAAGTGAAAAAGAGAGAAAGAGAATCATTCCCATGTAAATCTCTGTCAACAGGTTTCTTCTACGCTTTGATGACACGTTCCTCAATAATGCATTTTTGTTATTGAGAATAAGAAAATCTAACGGGAAAATAAAATTTTTCTTATTATTATTATTATTAATAAAAGAACAGTTTGTTTCAAAAATCAGAAAATACAAATTTAAGATTAACTTCGCAAAATTTTTTTTTAAGGTGTGTTTTGAAAACCAGAAAAGACAATGTTTCGATTGATTCCAAATTTATTTATTTATTTTTTGTCAAGGGGTTTTTTGAAAACCAGAAAAAAAATTATTTACATTAATTTCGAATTTATTTTTTTTAAGGTGTGTTTTGAAAACCAGAAAAGACAATATTTTAATTAATTCCGAATTTACTTATTTATTTTTTTAAAGGGGTGTTTTTTGAAAACCAGAAAAGACAATAATTTGTTTAGATTAATTTCGATTTTTTTTGAAAGGGGTTTTTTGAAAACCAGAAAAGACAATATTTCAATTAATTCCGAATTTACTTATTTATTTTTTTATAGGGGTGTTTTTTGAAAACCAGAAAAGACAATATTTCAATTAATTCCGAATTTACTTATTTATTTTTTTAAAGGGGTGTTTTTTGAAAACCAGAAAAGACAAAATTGTTTAGATTAATTTCGAATTTTTTTTTTGCAAGGGGTTTTTTGAAAACCAGAAAGGACAATAATTATTTAGATTAATTTCGAATTTTTTTTTTTTGTAAGGGGTTTTTTGAAAACCAGAAAAGACAATATTTAGATTATTTTTGAATTAATTAATTTATTTATTTTTAAAGTTGAGGTATTTTGAAAAATAGAAAAAACAATTAACAAAAAACCATTCGAGCTAAGTACAGCGGTTTTTTTTTTCTAGAAAATTGAAAGAGACGACGATTATTTTTGAAGAATGTTTATTGTAAACAATAATGTGTATTTGCAAAGTGAAAGATAAAAGTCATTTAATTTTCGGAGAGTAGAAAATTAGTTGTCCACATGGTGTGCGGTTAGAGACGCGGAAAGTGAGGTAAGCCACGAACGCACCTCGTGTCATCGTAGTGGTTAGGGTTTTCCGGTTGTTTATATCGCTATATAGAATCCTGGAAACGGGACGTTCTCTATACAATAGTAGAGACTAGTATTCTAAAAAAAAACTAAACTAAAAACTAAAAACTAAACTAAAAACTAAACTAAAAACTAGACTAAAAACTAAACTGCTCAGGATCTTGTCAGTTTCTGCAAGGAGAAAAGTAATAACAGTACTAAAAATAGCAATTGGCAGTAGTATTTTAGTACTATTAGTTTTTTCCGTATTTTAGTATTTTACTATTTTTCGTATTTTAGTATTTTAGTATTTTCGATTTTAGTCAATTTAGCTTTTAGTATTTTAGTATTTTTCGTATTTTAGTATTTTAGTATTTTTGATTTTAGTAAATTTAGCCTTTTTTGTATTTTTAGTATTTTTACTACTTTTATTTTTAGTATTTATTACTATTTTAATTGATACTATTTTAAGTAGTATTACTATTTTTATTGCTACTATTTTTAGTACGTTTTAGCAATTTTTACTATTATTACTATTTTTATTGCTCTTACTTTTAGTATATTTTAGCAATTTTTAGTATTATTATTACTATTTTCAGCGCTGTTTCTACTTTTAGGACTATTTAATAGTTAATAGAATTCTAAAAATAGTAATTGTACTAAAAATACTAACGGTACCAGTAAATAATACTAGAAGTGGTAAAAATACTAAAAATAGAAAAAGGCCAAAAAATGCTAAAGGAATTACTAAATAATACTAAAAGTAATAAATACCAATGGGACTAAAAGTAGTAACAGGACTAAAAATACTATTGGGACTAGAAATGAAAATGGAACAAGTAAATAATAATAAATAATAAATAATAAATAATAAATAATAAATAATAATAATAATAATATGCCTAAAATTAGTAACACGACTAAAAATAGCAATAGTAATAAATAATAGTAATAAATAATAATAATAATAATAATAATAATACTAAAAAGGCATTTAAATATTAATAAGCAAGAGTATCGAAAAAAATTAAATACCATCCCTCTATTCTCAGTAAAGGGAAAAATAAACGAAACAAGTTCCTCAGATGCCCAGATGGTTTCAAACGGTCCAAAACGAGTGGAAGGAGAGAGATAATAAATCGTGTGACTCGCGCGAAGATTACGCGGCAAACGTAATTCTTGTTTGTAGTAGATAAGATAGGATTCTCTGGTTGCGGGAACAAGGGATATAGAAGGATGAGAGAAGGAGAGAGAGAGAGAGAGAGAGTGAGTGAGAGAGAGAGAGAGAGGTGAGAGAGAGAAAGAAGGAAGACAGAGATGATCTGTTAGGCCGAGGTGGAGTGGGGGATTGTGAGGCGAGTGAAGAGACAAGACGATAGACGGGAGGAAGAGGGTGAAGGGGGGTACCGGGGGATTACGCCTCTATCGTCTCTCTGGCTTATCTCAGGAAGTTGTCGTGCTGGACGTCGGTACAGCCCGTTTAAGACACAAGAGGCCTTGTTTAGTCTGCAAAACTTCTTTCAAGAAACGCGGAAAGTCACACCTCTCTTTCTTTAATAATGAGATTTAACATCAACACATTTAGAGTGTGAAAAAAAAGAACTTTTTTTGAATTTTTCCTTCTCTACTGATTTTGAAATAAATTTTTTTTTCATTTTTTTAAAAAGGTATGTATTGAAAACCAGAAAAGACAATTTTTGAAAGAGTAAAATAAGGAATTTAACATCAACACAATTAGAGTGTGAAAAAATAAAATTTTTTGAATTTTTCCTTCTCTACTGATTTTGAAATAAATTTTTTTTTCTTTTTTTTAAAAAGGTATGTATTGAAAACCAGAAAAGACAATTTTTGAAAGGGTAAAATAAGGGAAAATTCTGAACCAGAACAGACAAGGATAAAAAAAAGTAAATAGTTTATTTTTTTAATTTCTTTTTCTTTTTTTTTGAAGGTCATTGCCGTGAAGCAATTTGGCGCCTTTTTTTCGTTCCCCCAACCAAATCCTATTCTTCGTTTCCCTTTGACTCCCAAGGGATTAGTTTTCACGCGGGTTAGGCGAGTAATATGAGCTGCCACTCAAGGGCCGCCCTGTATTACCGGCCGAGTAATTATAGCAAAACGCTCACATGAAGTCGTGCGAGAGGTTCTTCATGTACGTGGAACAGCGAAGAGAGACAGAGGAGAATGTTAGGAGAATACATTGTTAACGTTATGAGTTTGAATTGTTGCGCGAGAAATGAGTGTGGAGGACGAGAAAAGGAGAGAAAGATGGATTAAGCGTCCCTTTTCGCTCTTCTCTTTGATGCTCGCAAAAGCTTCTAATTAAAATTATTGATAACTTTCCTTCTACCATGTGTTCCATTTTTTAAATATTTTTATTATTAACTATTTTTTTGTTTCGATTAATTCAAAAGACAAATTTTTTCCCATTTACGAATTTAGAACATTAGAAACAAAATCTAAAAAATTTTTCCCTTCTTTTTAATTCCTAAACATTTCTTTTTCCATTTCAAATCAAGGGATGGGATTTTTTCTGTCATTTACGATGCAATTCTCGAAGGGAATTTTTTTTTTTATTGAGAAAATTCACTAAAATCGCAGCGGAAGCTTTAGGGAACAAAAATCAAAAGAGCCCTTTTGTTTCATCACCTGGCGTTGCATCTGAAATAAAAATTGTTGATTTTTTTGCGTGGGCGATGAGAATTTATGTCCGTCCGAATCAAAATGTTATTTTTTTTCCCCGTTTCAAAAGGGACAAAAACTGAAAATAAAAATGAGAAGGGAAAATATTTTTTGTTCTATACTATATATGAAAACTAGAGAGAAATATTTTCCAAAGGGAAAATAAAGAAAAAATAGATTTTAATTATTGCAGATATATACGTGAATATTATTATAAATATATAGAAAATGGAGAAAGTTGACGTTAGTAGGAAAACTGTGATGAAAATAAAGTAAAATCGTGTGGAAAGACAAGGAGGGAGAAAGTTGCTAGTAACGTCGAGTGTTAATTGGAATATAGAAAATTAGCGCTTTTCTAACTTTAATTAGACCACTAATTAATTAATGCATTAGGAAATGTACATCGCGAGTTCATCCTCACTCATTCGTTATTAATTGCGACTAATGTTTTTTTTTTTTTTTGAACAAAAATGAATATTTCTGCAAGTTATTCAATATTAATTATTAGGTTCTTTTTATTTCTTTACTAGAGAAGTTAATATTTCCATTAAAAAGTAACTAATTATATAGAAAAAATAACATTTCTTTCACTAATATTTGCACAAATCGGTAATAAATTCGATAATTGCCGGTAAAAAAGATTCCTGTAATTGTTTACCTTCCGTCGGTAACTGTCGGTAAAGGTATTCTGTAAACATGTTGTGTCCGTCGATAATTGTCGGTAAACGATTCCTGTAATTGTTTACCTTCCGTCGGTAACTGTCGGTAATGGTTTTCTGTAATCATGTTGTGTCCGTCGATAATAGTCAGTAAACGATTCCTCTAATTGTTTACCGATCGTCGGTACTGTCGGTAAAGGTATTCTGTAATCGTGTTCTAACTGTCGATAATTGTCGGTAAATGATTTCTGCAATCGTCTCCCAACCATCGGTAACTGGTGGTAAAAGTTTTCTGCATTCCTGTTTCATCTGTCAATAATTGTTAGTAAACGATTCCTGTAATCATTTTGTCACACTGTCGATAATAGTCGGTAAATAATTCCTGTAATTTTTTTTTCGAAACCGTTGATAATGGTCGTTAAATGATTTCTGAAATCGTTTTTCAATTGACAGTAACTGATTTCTGTAAATTCTTTTCCTACAGTCGATAACTTTAGGTAAATATTTTTTGTAATTGACTTTTAAATGTCGATAATTGTCGGTAAAGGATTCCTGTATTCGCTTCCAAATGTCGATAATTGTGGATAACGACTTTCTGCACTTGTTTTTCCACCATCGGTAATTTTTGGTAAACGATTTCTGTAATTGTTTTGTTGTCCAACTGTCGGTAACTGTTGGTAATAACTTTCTGTACTAGTTTTACCAACTGTCGGTAAATAATAGTTAGTAAAAAGAAATATATCAGTAGAATAAGCAAAGTCGAAAAAAAATTCCTATGGTTCCCATCGATTTTGACGAGCAAGAGGGCAAATAGTGATGTGAAAATGGTGCCCCACGCGAAATGTGTTTGAATTCGCAGAGGTGATCCACTCACCACGGGGCATATAATGATGCCCATCGCGAGAAAATAATGTGAGAACGATTTCTTCTCGACTGCATTATTATCTCGATCTTCCTTTGGACCCTTTTTCCTTCTCTCTCTCTCTCTCTCTCTCTCTCTCTCTCTCTCTCGCTCTGGCTCATCCGCTACGATTTTTCATTCCCTCTTGTCCGAATCGATCGATCTGTCGAGTCGATTCCGTCCCAGGAACACAACCCTGCAATTACTATCTATTATCTTAGCGTGGGTGTAGGTATAATCTCGCGATCGTGTCGAGACTGTCTCGTTCTTCTCTCTATGAGAATCTTTCGTTCTCTTTCTTTCACTTTCACGTCCCGTGCGCACGAAGGGATATATACCATCCCAAAAGCAAATCTTCAAATTGATGAAAAATGCAAAAAAGAAAAAAACAACCCTACCACACATAGGGTCCGAGAAGATAAAAGCATATTGCTAATTATTATTATCTTAATGGTAATCATAAGGAATTTAGATGACTGAAAATCAGGTCTTAAATAAACCAGAAGATGGAATTTTAAAATTCAAGATGGCGGATCCAAAATGGCGGCTGAAGAAGAAAAGTACATCAATTTTGACAAAAAATTGTCACTCGGGGGTTTTCAAGGTCGCTAATTACGAATCCGAGTTTAGATTCTTAAAATTCAAAATGGTGGATCCAATATGGCGGCTTAAAATTTTAAAACTCGTTGTATTTTGCCAAAAATCGTCACTCGGGGGTTTCCAGGGTCGCTGATTACGAATCCGAGTTTAGATTCTTAAAATTCAAAATGGCGGATCCAATATGGCGGCTTAAAATTCTAAAAGTCGTTGAATTTTGCCAAAAATCGTCACTTGGGGGTTTCTAGGGTCGCTGATTACGAATCTGAGGTTGGATTTTCAAAATTCAAAATGGCGGATCCAATATGGCGGCCTAAAATTTAAAAATCGAGAAATTTGGACGAAGATCGTCACTCGGGGGTTTTCAAGGTCGCTGATTACGAATCCGAGGTTGGATTTTCAAAATTCAAAATGGCGGATCTAATATGGCGGCCTAAAATTTAAAAATCGAGCAATGTGGACAAAGATCATTACTCGGGGGTTTTCGAGGTCGCTGATTACGAATCCGTCTTTAGATTTCGAAAATTCAAAATGGCGGATCCAATATGGCGGCTAAAAATTTTAAAAGTTCTGTTATTCCGACGAAAATTGCCACTTGTGGGTTTTCGGGGTCGCTGATTACGAATCTGAACTCAGTTTTTTAAAATACAAAATGATGCAAGCAATATAACTTGTCAATAATTGAAAAAATTGATTAAAAAAATGAGTTTACATTTAAAAATCATTATGATACAAAAAGGGAAATAATCTTTCGAAATGAAAATTATTATATTCCGCGCAAGATGAATTATTAATATTATAATAATTTTTTTTTTTTTTTTGAAAATTCATTTTAACAAATCGTCTTAATGTGCTTGTTATCGTGTATATCTTGTGAATATGGCTCTGACTTTTTAAGTGTGCAATTTAAAAGATGTTTGCGGCTAATGAAAGAAGGAATTGGTTCTGGGCAAAAAAGGTCCGTTACCAAGAGAGGGCAGTGGTGGAGGAGGAGGAGGGGGGGGGACCGTCTCTGAATATATGCAAAGAATTGGCCGCCATTGATGATGGCGAGACTCATTTTCATAAATTATATTAATTCGCTACGCTGAGAGCAAAGCCGCGGCCCTCTGATTGTATGTGACACGCTCTTAAGGCCATTTACATTGACGTTGATCGAAAAAATAAAATTCTTATAACAAACTGTCAATATTATATTGAAATCAAAAAAAGTATTATAAGTCAAAAATTTTTTTGTATTTCAAATTTCAACCAAAAAAAAATTTTTTTTTTCTCAAAATTCTTATTTTTTACTGTTGATTTCAAATTCCAACCAAAAAAAAAAATCTTTTTTTCTCAAAATTCTTATTTTTTACTGTTGAATATCAATTTTATAATCATTTGTCGAATGAAATATTAGTAAACATCTGATTCTTTTTTTTTATAAATTCGAAACATTAATATTATATCAGGTGAAATTAATGGTTTTTTAGAGAAAATGTTTATATAAAAAAAAAATATTCCACACGATCGGGAAAATTTCATTTTGCGAATTACATGAAATTTCAGCATATCAATCTTATTGAATAACAAAGACCTGTCAATAATTAATGAGGGAATTGGATTCTGACACATTTCAGAGAAACGGATATTTCTCTGAATATCGAATAACGTAATTTATTGTGGAGTATTTGATGAAAATAGAAGTAAATTAATAAAAAATATAAATGTTTTTTTATCAGAAAAAAAGAATATATATAATTTTTTATTATTATTAGGATATATGTGAAAAAATGAATTTTTTATTTATGAGTCAAGAAAATATAATTTTTCTCCTTATTCCGTCAGTTTTTGTCTCTTTCTTATGGGATCTCCTTCTTTTTTTAGACACACATATTGCTTTTAAAAAGTCGCGAGTTTCTTTACTTCGAGTGTATTTCTTTTTCTCTGGATTTACATTATTTACAAACTGGTTTCTCGCGATGTGAAATAAAAATCTGACCACCTTTTGGTCCAGTCAGAGAGAAAGAGAGAAAGAGAGAAAGAAGTGGAGTAAGAAAAAAAATTAAAGAGAGAGAGAGAGAGAGAATTTAAGAAAAATCGATACAATATGACATCTAAGTACTTCGTCTTCAATTCGCCAAAAAAAAAAAGAAATCAAAAGGCTCCACCGAAAAACTTCTTTTTATGTTAAAAAAAAAAAAATAAATAAAGAAGAGGGAAAAAATTATTTATGAAAAAGAAACGCAATTGAGAATGGGGATTTTTTGGATGGAAGACTGCTTTACAAACAGAGCCTACTTACGCATGATAACGTATTCAGCAGTCGTATATATGTGAGTCTTCTCTTGTTCGAGGGAGAAACTGGGATGCATAAGAAATATTCAGGCACGGAGGACATAACCTAACTTTTAGCACTGTCATGCGAAAAAGAGTATTTTTTTTACAAAACATAAACTCGTACGTATCTTGATTTTCCAGAGAAATTTGTTTAAAAAACATTCTCGATAGTGTATACAATTTTCCTTTTGAAATATTTTAATTCTGATCGCGGATTCGTAATCAGCGACCCCGAAAACCCCCGAGTGGTAATTTTTGTGCCAATTAATCAACATTTTAATTTTTTGCCCGAGATTTTTGATTTTCCAAAAAAAACCCCTTCTCTAAAATCAGATTTTGAAAATAAAAAATTTCGTTTTCAAAATTGGGGGCAAAAATGGAAAAAATTGATAATTTTGCTCAAAAATTACCACTCAGGGGTTTTCGGGGTCGCTGATTACGAATCCGACCTTGGATTTTAAAAATTCAAAATGGCGGATCCAATATGGCGGCTGAAAATTTAAAAAGTTTAACAATTTTGACGAAAATCGTCACTTGGGGGTTTTCGGGGTCGCTGATTACGAATCCGAGGTTAGATTTTAAAACTTAAAAATGGCTGAAGCAATATGGCGGAAAAAAATTGAAAAAGTCTTCAATCACGAAAATTTATCTCTCCTTAGAGTTTTTAAGATCGCTAATTACAAATTTACAATTAAAATTTGTCGGGCAATTAAAAAAAATCTTTTCCAACTAAATTATTTTCCATTCGCAAATAGTTTGGAAGGATTATTGAACTTGAAGTGTTTCGAGACCATTATCAAATCCCTAGAACTCACTATGACAGAAGTAAGAAACAATAATTTACAATGATTATGTTTACGAGTATTTATATACATATATATGTATTCCTGTTCTTGTGTGTTTGTCCTTAGCAAACTGCCTAAAACAAGGAGCGAACAAGAGAGAAGGAAAGCCACCCCCTTATCATTATCTTTCGCATAAATTTCGCCTATCCGTGTCGAGCAACTTACATTCAAGAAACGTGCGGGCAAGACTCGTGTCTTTCGAACTTATCTTCAGTTTGTTAAGATTTTTTCGTTTCTCCCTCTCCCTCTCTCTTGCTTTAAATGCTTTCTTACTTCATTCCTACTCAAAATCGGCTGTTAATCTATTTCTCCTGTATAAATTATAATATTTAATTGCAAAAAAAGAAAAACACTCACCACAATAATGTTGATCGCAGTTTTTCGTTCAATTGTGACCTGAAACAGAAATAATTACAGTGAAATTTATAATAATTTTCTTTAATTTTTATAGTATATGATGATAGTAAAAAAAAGTGAAATAAAATCAAAAAATGTTAATTAATAATGATGGAAAATAATTAATGTATAATTATTATAAATTGTTTTCTTTTTGTATGTTTTAAAAAGGGATTAAAAATTTTTTAATTAAGATAAATAAGAATTTTTCCTGTTTTTTTTTTTTTTGTCTTATCTTTTTTGTTGCAACACGATAAATGTTATTTAAAAGACGTAGGATTAATTTCATTAGGAATTCAATTTATCAGAGGCATTAAGAAATTAGTTTCACCTAATGATTTGCATTAAAGGTGCTTCTTCTTGGCAATGGTGATTTGACTCGCGAAGGCCAAATGATGCAAAAGTTTTCTCTTTCACGATCGCTTCTTAACGATTGCAAATGACATTCGCGCGATGAAAACGAGCCGGTTCCGCGTAACAATAATAATAATTGATTTGACGATGGAATCCCCTCTTAATATTATATTACAAAATTAATATTTTAAACCTTGGTAATAATTAGTAATAATAATAAAAATAATTTTAAAAAAATAATAATAATTAGTAGTAATAAAAAAAATAATAATTACTAGTAGTAATAAAAAGTAGTAGTAATAAACAAATAATAATAATTACTAGTAGTAATAATAATAAGTAGTAATAAAAATAATAGTAAATAATTACTAGTAGTAATAATAAGTAGTAGTAATGAAAAAAATAATAATAATTACTACTAGTAATAATAATTAGTAGTAATAAAAATAATATTAACTTCTACTAGTAATAATAATTAATAGTAATGAAAATAATAATAAATAATTACTAGTAGTAATAATAAAAAGTAGTAATAAAGAAATAATAATAATTACTACTAGTAATAATAATTAGTAGTAATAAAAATAATAATAATTAATTACTAGTAGTAATATTAAGTAGTAGTAATAAAAAAATAATCATTACTACTAGTAATAATAATTAGTAGTAATAAAAATAATAATAATTACTACTAGTAATAATAATTAGTAGTAATAAAAATAATAATAAATAATTACTAGTAGTAATAAAGAAATAATAATAATTACTACTAGTAATAATAATTAGTAGTAATAAAAATAATAATAATTAATTACTAGTAGTGAAAATAAGTAGTAGTAATAAAAAAATAATAATTACTACTAGTAATAATAATTAGTAGTAAAAGAAATTATAATAAATAATTTCTAGTAGTAATAATAAGTGGTGAATTTCTAAGGAGTGGACGCACAGGATTGGTTGTTGTTGTTGTTTAAAGTGACTATAACTGTAAACAGAGGCGAGAGAAACAGGATTCTCCAGGATAAGGGCGACGAAAAAAAAGGTGCACTCGTCGCCACCAACGGGAGGAAACCTGTCCCCCTAATTGATAGGAAATTCCTCTGGTTTCTGTATGTTGATTTTCTTCACCCGGAATAAGTCAACCTCTATATTATTTATTTAGAAAGCAGAGGACAAAATTAAATGTAACGACAAAAAATTTATTCCCCACTATCCAAGTAACGAATTTGTTAATAAATCGTTCAAAAATCGATTGATAAACTCTTCCTTGGGGGAAAAAAGGCGTTAATTGTCGGTAAGAATAATTACAGGAATCTTTTACCGACAATTATCGACATCATAATCTAAATTCCAATTTTACTGACGAATCATTCAAAAGTCGAGTTTAAAGTTTTTATCTAGCGGAAATATTTGTGAATAGTCGGTAAAAACTGTTACAGGAATCGCTTACCGACAATTATCGACATTTTATGATGAGACCGCACGTGAGGGCCAAAAGAAACTTTCGATTTTGTTGATAAATCGTTTCAAAATCAGGGTCAAATTTTTCCTTGGGGATAAAAATATGTGACTTGTCGGTAACAACTATTACAGGGAACTTTTACCGACAATTACCGATATTTCGGGGACTTTTTCGAGCGTCCGACCAAAATTGCGATTTTATTAACGAATCTTTCCAAATTCGCTGTTAAACTATTTTTTACGGAGAATAATTAGTAAACGTCGGTAAAAACCATTACAGGAATCGTTTACCGACAATTATCGACGTTTCATAATGAGACCGCACGTGTCCGCCGGAATGAAATTCCGAATTTTGTTAACGAATTTTCCAAAGTCGATGTTGAACTTTTCTTGAGGGAGAATAATTAGTGAATGGTCGGTAACAACCATTACAGGAATCGTTTACCGACAATTAACGATATTTGAGGAACTTTTTCGAGCGTGCGACCGAAATTCTGATTTTATTAACGAATCTTTCCAAAATCGCTGTTAAATTATTCCTTATAGAGAATAATTCTCCGCGAATGTCGGTATAAAATTACAGGAATCGTTTACCGATAGTTACCGACATTTAGAAAAGCTATTTCAGAAATCTTTTCGAAACCTTTTCGACACTTACCGACGAAATTAACTACAGGCGCACAATTATCATTTACCGACCGTTGGAAATGCGATTACAGGAATCATTTACCGACATTTACCTACCGTGGGTAATCGAAATTAGAGAAATAATTTACCGACATTATCACTAAATGGTAATTTTTAAGAATCCACTTTTTTCTGAACCTCTTTAGAAGTGCAGATGATAAAAAAATACAATAACGATTATTTACCAATTCAAACCCCCCCCCAAAAAAAAAAAAAAAAAAATTCTGCAATTAAACGTCGGATTTTAAATCAAGCTTCTTTGAAAATGTCATTCAAGGAGGAGAATGTTAATTTTTTTTCCGAAATTTAATAAACAGTATATCACTAATTTCTTTTGGTTAAAATGGAAATGAAAAGAAGGAAAAAAATTCTTTTAGAAGAGATTTATATTAACTGAATCGGGCAGCATTAATGTATATATGTATGCGTGTGCAATTAACGACATTGAAAAGAAGTATAATGAAGACCGGTTGAATATATATATATATATATATATATATGTATACTGTAGACTATACCGAAAGTGCGATTGAGGTTGACTGAGAATGAGACAGAGAAAGAAACGGGAGAGACCAGTTCATTAGCGACACTCTCAAGTCGTCACCGAGGCATCTATTTTATTTATTTATTTATATTTTCAAACCTTTTTCGCAATTCTCCCGCGCACTTCATCTCCATTCATTTTATCATTTAACAATATCGCTTGGAGTATTAAAAGTTCTACACTAATTGCCAATGATTAACTATCAAAGATTCTTTTTTTTTCTCCTCCTCACACATAAAAATTAATCATTTGCCAAGAAAAATCGAAATTCAATTTTTACCTCTTAAAAAGAGACAAAAAAAAATTTTAATCCAAAAATAAAATATTTTTTCAAAAAGAAAAATATATTAAATCCAAAATTAAAATAGAATATTTAAAAAAAAAAATTAAATGCAAAATTATAATATAAAATATTTTTTCCAAAAAAAATATTAAATGCAAAATTATAATATAAAATATTTTTTCCAAAAAAAATATTAAATCCAAAATTATAATAAAACATTTTTTCGAAAAAAATATTAAATCCAAAATTATAGGTAATAAAATATTTTTTCGAAAAAAAATATTAAATCGAAAATTATTAAAAAACATTTTTTCAAAAAGAAAGAATTAAAACAAAAATTATAAAAAAATATTTTTTCGATCAAAAAATATTAAATCCAAAATTATGATAGAATTTTTTTTTTCTGAACTGAAAAATAGTGATGAGAAAAAATAATAAGACAAATATAAAGAAACGGATAAAAATTAAAAAGGAAAAAATTTATACCAGTGGAAAAATTAATTTACGAAAGATTTTCAATTGTGATGTTAATGAAATTAGATGAAAATTGGAGTGTCCAATTGAGATTAGATAATACAGTAGTGAAACGTACTCCAGCTCAACGAACACTTAAATTGCCGATGAAGCGACTGCCTATATATATATATATGTATATATGAAAGCGTACACAGGAGAATGGCAAATACAAGCACGCGCCATTTATCACAATATTCAGGAAAAGCCTGTGATTTTCAAGCGTACAGAATCGATGAAGCGTGGAATCGGTTGCGGAGTACCGACCAATTAGTTGACCGATGATTGGCGTGTGTAAACCGTAGTGATGACGTCACACTGACAAACTATAATGTCACTGTAAAAGCACTAAATTTAAATTTTTCTGAATAGATAATTGTTTATTGAAAACAAAAAAAAAAGTCCTACAGTATAATTAGAAAAATAATAATCTCCCACTGTGATATTTGAATTGAGAAAAAGGAAAACTGCTTTTGGAATTAATTTACCACTGTAAAAATTGTTTTTTCTTGATTCTTCAATTTTTAGGTCGTTATATTGTATACACGGTGAAAAATTTGAAATTTAAACTACGGATTCGTAATCAGCGACCCTAAAAACCCCCGAGAGACAATTTTCGGACCAAATTAACAACTTTTCGGATTTTTGACCACCATATTGCTTTCGCCATTTTGAATTTTGAAAATCTAACCTCAAATTCGTGATCAGCGACCTCAAAAACCCCCAAGTGACGAGTATCAAACAAATTGCTACGAATTTTTAAATTTTCCGCCGCCATATTGGATTCGCCATTTTTGATTTTCAAAATCTAACGTCGGATTCGTAATCAGCGACCCCGAAAACCCCCGAGTAACGATTTTGGTCCAAATTGCTCAACCTTTTAATTTTTCGGCCGCCATGTTGGACCCGCCATTTTGAATTTTGAAAA
>JUFY01023926.1:0-15950 GCA_001855655.1 Leptopilina clavipes | reverse complement strand
AAAAAAAATATCTATAGGTGTTATCACATTTTTTAAAAGTTATGGGCAAAAAACGTTTCTTCAAAAAATGAAAAACGCAAAAAAAATTAGTTAATTAATTAAAGGTTATATAATGTAAATAATACACACACATACATACGGACATCTTTTAAAAATATCATTTTTGGACTTCTGAGGTCAAATTATATCGAAATAAGTCGAAAAATCACATTCCAAAATTTTCACCAACACAATGCTTCCTATGAGGAAGCAATACACCCTAAATAGCAGGACAACATTCTTAAATTTTGAAATATTCTAAATTGGTTTAAAATATTGCAAAAGAGGTGCCAAGGATTTTTAATTTGAAAATATTTTTCTCTGATGTACATTACTTTCTTTGTGTGTGGGATATGTTATTTATACATTACACTGAGAAAAATAAAAGGATTACTAGTTAAATTTTAGTAACAACAACTCACGAAACTGGTTAAATTAACCAAGAAATTAGTAAAGTTAACTAAATTCGTAGTTTATTTAACCTACAAGTAATCCTTTTAAATAACCATTTTTTTTCTCGGTGTATTATTATTATAAATATACTTTGTTAAAGCCACAGTAAATATATATATTATATATAATATTGATTTCTTGATAAAATAGTTAGAAGCTTTTGAAATGGGAGCCAACGAGTTCAATTGAAAGGAGAAAATCAACTCGTCGATGGGTGTTTGTTCAGCAAGGCAAACTTGGTCAAAAGTGGTCCAGACACCGACCTCATTCACGAATTGCACTAGGATTTCGGAAGCATGGAGCAACAAGTAGTAATGGCGTTTAAAGCGTCGGCCGTTGGCGATGTGGTAGACCAGTTTGCATTAGTGGTGGTTCACACAGAAATCTCGGGAATATATGTAGGTCGCTAGTATCAACACTAGCACGCTCCAGTCGACAATTGCATTCGGTGGTGCAACCACCCCCGAAATTTTCCGAGTGGAGTCATGTAGACTTGCAAACACACTCGCAGAAGAGGATTTTAGCATGCCTTTGTATCCTTGTGTGTGTAACATTCCCGAAAGCGTGCAGCATACGTGTGTTCATTTTGCTGTATAGATATACTATTTCAATAATGTGTGCACACGCCTTCAACGTACCTTATCTATTTACAACTCGTCGCTCGGTATGAGTTCTATATTCCACTGGCGCAACAAGTAGGTGTCCCCAAAATATGGCCACACTAGCACATTTCTTATAGTATATACGATTTCAATGCAAAGTGCAGACACACACACATCCAGAGGCATGTTACAAAATTTTTTCTAACTGTAGCATAGGATATATTGGAAGATTGAAGAAATGTTTTTCATTGTTTCGTCCGCTCTAACCGTTTGGTTAGGCCAACCAAATTTTTTTTTTAAATCGGTTTTGTTGGGCCTACCAAAGTTTTTAGTTGTCCCAACAAAACATTTTTTTAAACCAAAAAAATATTTTTGGTAATTCAATGAAATTATTTTTTGGCTGTTGGCTTGTAATTTTTATTCAGATTATTATACCAATTCATTATGGAACAACTAGACATAATTGTAGCAGTACCAACGAATTATTTCTTTCAATGTGGAATATTCCAGTGAAAGGTTCATTCTAAACTTTTAAAATATTTAGTTAAAATTTAAATACGAAAATTTCATTCATTCCATAACATGAAGAAAATGAATCTTCCACTGAAATATTGAGAGAAGCTTATTCTCTCGAGGTTTCTGTGAGACTTTCTTCTGAGAGTGGAAGCTTTGTTGTGTCAGACATTATAAAATTCCTATGGAAGTTTCCAATATTCTATGGAGGTTTTCAGGAAACTTACAGGAAAATATTTTGCTGAGGAGATTGCAAATTACAAAAATATAAAAATGTAGTAGAGAGATTTTAAAAACTCATTCCACATTTTTTGAAAAAAGCACGATTTACACAATTTAGAAATTCAGTACTGTTCACTTGATATAGTTGGTATGACATGCATATAGTTTAAGTTGGGCTGAATTTGGAACCAATGGTTAATAAACCGTTATGTCACCTCGCTGATTGGCCCAACCTTGGACCGACCGATAATTCGCATCTGGAGTGTGTATTGGAAGTGTGCGAGTCGTACTTAATGTAAAATACAAGGTCAAACGCAAAACACAGGAAAATATGATCTTATGAAGAAAGGCAATGATTGGCCGTAGAGAGCAAGATGCACAGACACGCACTCAAAGCATATAAAGAACTTGTATAATTTCTGAATTGCGCATTAGTGTGAGTGGAAATAAATTCTAATTATAATGACGCCTGTTGCACATGGCTAAATGTCAGTGTGCAGTTTAATATCTTCGCCAAACTGTTTTTCATAATCTACTCAATTATAATCGACGAAATGAGGAAAATTTTACTCTTTACTTATGTATTGAAAATTATCGAATTCATACGCGGAAGAGAAACACGATATCAATGATACATAAAATTGAGTGGAAAATAATATTAGAGTGCATTTTGATTGCTTATAAAAAATGTGAAGTTTGACTAAAAAATGAAAATTAATTTGACCATAATTAAGTAAAGATGAAATTTTAATTTAATTTTTTTATTTTACTTATTATTTTACTTTTTATTTTATTTATTATATATATATATATATATAGAGAGAGAGAGAGAGAGAGAGAGAGAATTGTAGATGCCATTTGAACTGTACTTTGAATTCATGAGAACGTTATTTAATAACTAGCAAATCATTTATTCATTTAGCGCAAACACCGGTTCGTATAATTTGTATTTTTTAATTAAAATACGATATATGTGCAGATTCCATTTGTATCAGGTTATTATAAAAGTTACAAGATCGTTGTAAATAGAAGCGTGAAAGTAAGGGCAACCTGTTGTTGCATTTACTACAAGACAAGGCGATGTTGCAATAACTGCAAACGCTTATGAATGAAGAAAATGTTTCTTCTCGTTATTAACGATTCCACAACAAGTACTCCACTCACTTATGGCGTTAATCAAACAGGTGATTAATCTCTTAATTATTTCTAGGCCTCATTTTTTTTTGCAATAGCATTTTTTTTACTTTTCAAAGGGTAAAAATTTACATGAAACATTATGGTTGATTGAGAATATTTTTCCGAGATTTTTTTAAATCTTTTTTCTTACAGAACACTTTTTCCCTCCTTGTTTTAAAATCTTTCAATTAATTTGAATAAAATGGAATTAATTAAAGAAATAATGGTGAGAAGTAAAATTTTATAATTAGACACAAAATTATATTAATACACTGTAAAAACAAGCATCTTAAAATACATTGTAGTCACTTTTAAGACGTTTGAGACATCTTATTTTCCCATCTTCTATCTTAGAAACCAATGCATTTTAAGATGTTTTTGATAACTTTTTGGAAACAACTTAAAAGTCACTACCAAAGTATCTTAAAATAAGATGCCTACTTTTTACATAGTGTCGTCGTCAGTTTTTCACAACTTAACCAAAAAATAAGAAGCACGGTCGTTTATTTGTGCATCAATAAATAAGATTTTTAATAAGTTTAAATATTGAAACATCGGGTAACAACTATTATTTCGGGTTATGATTATTCCTTTTTAATTCAAAATTATGAATTTTTTCTTAGTAAGTACGTGCACGCGATACGATGTCGGAAAATCATTATTGAGGTTAAGGAAACACGAGAAATTAAAAACATTGCAGTTCATAACCATTTGCTTTTTGAAAGGATATAGTCTCTGTTCTTATTGTATTTACCAATATTAAATTATTTTTTCATACTAAATTCATTTCATTCATTTCAATTAAAATCATGAAAACAATATATAATTCATTACACTGCTAAAAGAAGTATCTTAATTTAAGATGTTTTGGTAGACAGTTAAAGGTATCTTCACTACAACATTTTACATGTTTTTGATGAAAAAAATTTTGAGGTTAACTATGGACTCTTATGAAAGATTTTGTATTCATCTTATATTTTGGTAACTTACAATTCTGACGTATCTTTACTATCCTAATGTATCTTTGTTGCTAATCATCTTATGATGACACAAACATCATCATCTAAAACACTTCAAAAAACTTTCCAAAGTAACTTAAATTTTAAGATAGAAGAAATATTTTAATCTATATATTAAAACGTTCAAAGTGGCTTAAATATTAGTAAAATGTTTTACAAAACATCTTATTTTAAGTTAAGTCATCATTTTTCCATCTTACATGTTATTATAAGATACCAAAAAAGGGACTTATTTTTGCAGTGAATTCAACAATTATTGATATCCTGTAATCGTTATATGATGTTTCAGCACTATTACTCTTTATTTTTAACTTATATGAAATGAACATATGTAATTATAAACTTACTTTCAAATAAATAAAATTAAATATGTTTTTTGAATACATTTAAGACCTAAGCTTCTTCCATCTTTGAGATATATAAAAAAGTGTGAATGCGTGTATATAAAATAAAAAGTAAATATAAAAACTGTGATTTTTTTTGTTATTCTTGGTAACTCTTAAGCTTTATACCAGAAAAAAATTGTTGAGAAATCGAAATTTAAAGGCGAGTTACCCTTGTCGTTTCTTAATTCATCGGGAAGACGTTTTCGTCATTTGTATAAGTAGATATAAAGTGAATAAAGTAAACGCGTGTACGTCGACAGCAAAGTTGATACGATAAGCGGAGATACGGTCAAGGCCTCTTCGGATGTTCGCGTCCGTTCTCTTTCCGTCATGCTAAATTGCAAGCGAATTCTAGCAGAATATCCAAAGTGCATTGCGCGCGCGGTACTGACTCTTATTCGAGAGCGAAGGTCCCTCTCTTCTTGATGCTTGAATTTTCAAGTATTCGACGCCAAAAGTTTTTTGCTGACCCACTGACTTTGTCGGGCGGGCAGACGCAGACGCACACGTTCGCCTGACCCACTGCATTTGCGTGACCTTGGGCCTAAAAAGAGGGGGCCCAGACGATGCAGGGTCACACCGCCATTTCGGCAACGAAGCGTATAATTGAAACTGAATTTTTTTCATGACTACTGCGTGTGCAAGGCCACGGTTACAGCCCTGAATTTTTCGGGTACAGGCTTGTTGGATATGATCGCGAAGGGCCCTTGATTGTTCCAAGGTCTCTTTTTCAAAGACTCTTGTGGCTTTGCGTTTCTCGTTTCCCTTTGTCCGTGCCTTTGTTGCATTGTTCCCCTTTGACCAATTGAATATTCGGCCACGAAACATCCCGGGGAATGAGGGCTCTTTATGATTGGCTTTTCAAGACTCAAATATATTTCACTTACATTCAATCAATTTCACTTTCATCAATTATACATGCTGAATATTAACGGAACTTTAATTGGCAAATGGAAATATTAACGTACAAATACATATATAGTCTATATTAAATTAAAAATGTTAATCTAAACGAATCAAAATTAAGCAAATTGGAGCAAATTTTAATGAAAAATTAAATTATCTTTTGGAAGAGATGACTTTTATGGGAGGGTCCAATACCAAAGTGACCTCCTCCATATTGATCCGCTACTGACTAAAAATTTTAGATATCATTAAATTATTTACTGTGTAATTTCAGGCTTTGTTCTAATGATTTTGCGCTAAAATTTAATCATGTTTTCAAATCGAATAATGTTCAAATAATAATTTTCATTATTTATTTTTTTTATAAAGTTATCAAATATGAAATTTTTTATCTCTACGTGAACTGATATTGAGACATTGACATGGCCTCACAAACGCACGGCTCTTCACTTGAATACACATTCCTCATGCATATTTTAAATCTTATCAGAGATTTTTTTTCAAAGAAGCTGAAGAAGAATCTTTAGAGCGGCAATTTTGCCTTCATTTTAACGACTCGAGTTCACTTCTGAGTTTTTACAAACAGTAGAAATCGAGGTAGTCGACTTTAAAATTTGAGCATTTGTCCAGTATCGCGAACGTATGATGAAGAAAGAGTGGAGGGGCAAGGAGATAAAGAGCGACCGTGGAAAGTGAGTGAGATGTAAATACATAGCGTCAGTAAGCGTGAGAAGAAGATGCATGATGAAGACACTACAGAAATGAATCAAGTGAAGATTCATGTAGAAATTGAAGAATACAAAAGATGAAGATATACCAAAGCGTGAGTGAGTGAGATGCAAGGAAGAAAAACGAGAGATGAATTCTGAAACATAACTGCGGATTGGATTGAATACTACTTATATTGGTTTGAATCTAACTCTTGTGAAGATTTCGTGGTGCGAGACTCCGCCCCCTACTCCTATCCGACCCATTCTAAACAAATGAATCTTGCTCCAAAATGGCCGACTTGAATTTAGACGTCACGTGGCATCGGCGCACGCACGCACCGATATGAAACACACAATTGCAAATTGGGTTCATACACGTGCTTATACACGCTCGGCACGTATACACCGAAAGCTTACAAACCACGCTTTATGCGGTCCCTGAATGGCATGTATAGATTGGCCTCAAAAGAGAACGCATTCTTAACACTTGAAGAGATTTCGTTGGTTCATGTACTGCAAAATTTCGTACACACTCAAAACGATAACTATATTGTTTTCTTCGGCGAGAAAATACTATTCTGATTTGCAGCCTCAAGGTTCGGAGATCGATTCCTCCTGACTTCAGATTTTCCCAAATACAAACTTACATATGTCTCAGCATTCCATTTGCTGTTTATAGTTTAAGTTAATTAATTATTAATGTTTAAATATTTAACATGTGAAAAATTTAATGTTAATATATTTTTCCTATATGTATTAATATATAAAAATACACTAGGCGCAAAAATTACTAACAATGAAAAGTTTCAGTTATAAGCTTGTCTGACTCGTGTCGGCCGCTACTACTTCTTTTAAATTCGAGTATACGCACTGACTGTGAGAAAAATAAAGTTTGAAAACTTATAATCATTAATAAAAGAAAATAGGACTCTTACAAACTAGTGGATTCTAAACTGTAAATTTTTCACATTAATGAAAGGAACAATGTCTGCGCAAGCATATATATTTTAAATAATAATTTAATAATTTTTTTATTTTATTAGGGATTTGACTAGGTGTTCACTATAGGTATTAAATAGGGCTCTAACCATGGCCTTGCCAGTTTTTCTTGTTTGAAAAATGAACAAATAAATTAAGTTTTTTAAAATTAAAGAATTGCGGATATTTAAAATTGATATAAATTGATATCAATTTTCAATAAAAATGTACGCCATATTGGATTAGCCAAAAGTTTTTACATCAAATTCGGTATCAGCGATTTCAAAAACCCCAAAGTAACCATTTTCAAACAAATTTAATAAATATTTAAAAAATTGTCCCATATCTTCGATCTACCATTTTTAATTTTGAAAAACTGACATCATATTAGTAATCAGCGACCGCAATAACCCCTAAGTAATAAGTTTCAAGCCAATTTGATTAATTTTTAATTCTGTCATCCGCCATATTGGATCCGCCATTTTGAATTTTGGAAATCTAACATCAAATTCGTAATCAGCGACCCCGAAAACCCCCAAGTAACTGTTTTTAATCAATTTCGATGAGTTATTAAAAATTCTTCCGCCATGTTCGATCCACCATTTCTAATTTTAAAAAATGAAAATCGAATTCAATATCAGCGATCTCAAAAACCTCCAAGCAACTATTTTTCAAACAAATTTAATGAATAAAACAAAATAGATATCCTAGACGTGGCCCTGCTGGTCAGAGCCCTAAGATTTCTCTGATGTGGGCCACACGTGGCAACTCTGGTCTGGCCCTGATCAGGAACATGATATATTACGAAGGAAACATTTGGAAATTTGGAATGCTTTCTGAGGAATTTTCTCTGAAAAGACTTCAAGCATCAGTTGCTCTTAATCATTTGCCAGAGAAAAAGTAAAACCGCATAAATTAAAACAAATTGTTAAGTTGTTTAATTGCGTAGTGATCAATTTAAGGGTAACAACAATATTCAAGGATAATAGTCAAGGACTTTATAAAAGGTAAATAATATTTTTTAATATTTTAATAAAAATAATAATCGGATATTTAAATCAATTTTTAAATTAATAAATTTTTTTCAGTGTGCGTTAAAGAGTCTATGGATTGGTATATCTATGTATATCTATTATTAATCCTTTCGTTCCCCCGAGAAAATAATTATTATTGAATCAACATAGGACATTTTACCGAATTGTCACTTTTCCGAAAGCACTTAAGTATAAAAACTGACACAAACAAATTTAACATTAGTGCTTTCGGAAAAATGACAATTCGGTAAAGTGACAATTCAGAAAATTGCCAATTCGGAAAAATGACAATTGTGATATGTTCATGCGCCCCATTTTTAGATTCCTGAGGTTTCAAAACGTAAAGAAAAGTGAAAAAATCAAATTTGAAATTTTTTTGGTAAAACAATGCTTACTCGTGAGGAAGCAATTAATACGTGCTCTGAATAACGAAACATAAAGCATCAGCATAAAACCGATTTTAAGATGATGTTAAGTTATGTTTTATTTAAAGTTAATCTTTTCATTGTTTTCTTCTTTTATAGAATGGTGTTGGATATTAATCATCTCAAAGGAAACAAACGACAAGCTAAAACCTATCCGAAGATGATTTTGTGACTTTAAAATATTGTTAAGTTTAATAGTTTTAATTAGAATAATTTAAAGTTTTAAGTCAGAAAACTTTTTATTAAATAATAAATCGTATCTCATAAATTAAATTTTGATTTTCTATATACCTGATAAAAAAAATATTTCCTTAGTTTTATGAGAAAATTTCTTTTACATTATTTATGAAAATTTCACAAAAAGTTCCTTTTATAAATTATCTTTTAGTGAAAATTACCTTAATTTTAATAGAGAATTTTCTGTTGCTTTTTTGGGGAAAATTTATCCAAACATTCTCAAGAAAAATTCACTTAGTTTTGAAGGGAATATTCCCCCACTTTTTAGAGAAAATTACCTTTCTTTAAAAGGGCAAATTTCATAATTTTTCTTGTAGAAAATTTCCCATATTTCCAGGGGGAAATTCCTCTAAATTTTCATCGTGGAAATTTACCATTTTTGGTTAAAATTTCTTCACCAAGATTTTGGGAAATTTTTCCCAAAACTTTTTTCAACAGTGTTTACTTGTCGTACAATATTCTATAAATATAGAAGTACTACTTTGATTATATAACTCATTTTTTCATTTTTCTCCATGTGGATATTTTCACATGCTTGGCCAGCCTTTGCCCATATACTTTCATTTTTACACGGGTTAGTTAATTATAATTATAGTTTACAATTAGTCCTAATATATATTACATATACACTTATGAAAGAAAATATAATCCTTGACCTCAAAATTTGAAAAATATTAACACTGAAAAAAAACTGAACATAAATTAACAACGTATCACGTTGGAAATTTTTTGTTTCGTGTAAAACGTTATATTAATATACTATCGATCTGTTGAAATGCTGTCCGTGTGTTAATGTACAGACATAATGTCTGTATTTTAAAACATATATTATTTGTAATTTATTGACATGAAAAGTATCTTAAACAGGCTCATATATATAGAACTATAATTCTTTAATATTTTCTGAGTCTTAGCCTAATTAATTATAAAGACAATTTTTTAAATTCAATAATATAACTTTGGCTCCTATAATAAGAATTTTTAGTCTATGCATTTCAATTTCGTATGTAGAATATAATATATTTTTAATAAGAAAAAAACAAGTATAATAGTACACTAAAAACCGATCATCGATCATATTCTTTAAATAAGAATGTTACATATTTTCTGTCATGAAAAGGAACTTTATTCTGCTCTTCATCAGATAAAAGAATTTTTTTTAAATATATACGTAAACCGAAAAAAATAACGCACACATATACTTTATCAGATAAATTCCAAAAATGCATGAAAAACAAAGTAATAAAAAGAAATTTTTTGCACGAAACAAAAGACAATTCACGATTATTAAAGAAGCGAGACTTTGATACAGTAGATTAGAATTATTGTTGATAGATTATACCTAATAAAGATGGTGAGTCGGTCTATGAATCGAGGTCTGACACAAAAAAAGCAGAGTGTGTATGTTTATACGCACACAAGTGCCACTGTGGTAGGCGTAAATTTTTCGGTTACGTGGCTCGAGCATTGGTTGAGAAGAGAAAGGCTATGCGGACTACATAATACCACGGACAGCTTCTAGAAGGCCGACGGAATTTAATGTCAAGTATAGAATCGGATAGGAGAGCTTGAGGCGCATTGAAGCGAACCAATGGCGCAAAACCGTCCCGCGCGCGTCTCGTTTCTGGAAAATACATTAATTTCGCAATTACGTAACCGCAACTCCGATCGGCCGTCGGAGAGGCGTCATGAGGCGCTCTCCTCTCTCTTGCCTCCCCCTCTCTTTGGTGCCCTCAAACCCTATCCCCTCTCCTGATACCACACACAATTCTGTGGTATCTAATCTCTCTTCATTTTGACTGCCATCTTGTAAATACGAATCAGACATTATTACAATATATCCCAAATGAATTTCTATATAAAAGATCAAAAGTCGTTTAGGAATTGCGCGTGTTGAACTTTTTTTTCACATTATCAATTCTTTTTATTGATAATAATTCCGATTCCCTCCACTTGTCGTGATGAACGTCATAACAAATTAGACATTCGTGCGAAACGAGATAAAAATCGACAACGAGCATTAAGGTTGGGAAAAATGGATCGAGCATATTAATGGAGTTTGGACGAATTTTGCCCGTGTATGAATAATGCATTTTATGCGCGATGTGCGGCAATTAAGGAATTGCACTTTTTTTGCACTGGAGAAACGAGAATTGAGATGAGAATCGACCTTGTGTGGTAAAAAAAGTAGATTGAAAAATGCATAATATTGTAAACACGATGGAAATTGGGAAAATTATTTTTTCGCGATGAAATCGTTAAATTCTTTCTATTCTGTTTTTAAATGAAAAACCTTGACGATAAACGTTATTATTATACCTTGGGGGAATTAATTAAATTTTTTTTCGTAATATTTTTTTTAATTCCGTTATCAAAGAAACGTTCAAGCTTTTTTCTCGATTCCATAAAAATTGAAATGAACGTTATTTCAAAATACACAAAAAAATTATTTAGAGAAGCGCGAGATCGAAAAAAGAATGAAATAATATTGATTGTCTAATTATTCGCATTAATTTGTGAATATAAGAACATCAATTTCATTATATTGACGAAATCATGATGAAAGTATTGAAGATTCTTGTAAATTATAAACTTTTGTTATTTATTGTCAGATAAGAATTATTATCACCTTCCCTCTTGAGCATTTATTTTAAACTCTCAGTCGATTGATTTTTGATTGGCTTGTGACCTTGATGAGACTCAAGATCACCCAATACCGGTTGGAACTTTGTGTTTACGTCCTTCTTGATCAGCGTCATATCGTTTATGTAATGCTTTTTTCTTAGTTGATATTTTTGTAATTTCTCGCCTCTTGTACGTTCTAAAACTAAAGCATTTTTCTTACAAAACACTTGCATTGCTTCCTTTTCAAATATAATAATCATAAAATCACCACTAATCGTTTATCAACACAAGTTATTTATGTCACGTATTTATTTATTTATCATTTTCAAACAATGTAACAATGAAAATTATTAATAAAGTTTTATAATAAACTTTAGGAAACTGAAATAAATATTTATACCATAATTATTTTATAATTTCCTTGTTTATTAATAAATTTTCTTCAATATATTTTACTCTTAGTTGCATTAAATATTTATTTAAATTTAATATTATTTCGGAAATAATTTATTAATTTTAGATTTGTTTAAATTTATTTTTACTCATACTTTTCATTCATTCATTTATTCATTTAAGAGAAATTTTCGAGACGTATTAATTAACTTAAACTGTTTTTGATATTCAAATTTTATTTTATTTATTGATACGAATAGAAAGTAAATTTATAAATAATAAAAAATTAAGGATAAAGCGAAGATTTTTTTCTCACGGAGCCGAAATTCAAGATTTATAATCGCATCAGACTCCCCTTCTTTTGCTCCTCTTGTTTCATGTATGAATGCGTTCCTTGAAATGGGCCGAATTTCAATTATATGCACTGACGAAAAGTGCCAAATTACATGTGTCAACAGGAGAATTAGATTTTAAATGGCAAATCGTAAACTGCTATAAATGGGCTTTTATTTTAAGTGTCAGATAGGTCATTTTATTCCATGACAAAGAAATAACGTATTTACATTTAGAGGAATTATGGAGAACATTGATGAAAAACAAAATTTAGAAAAGTCCTATTTTTAAAGGAAATTGACAGATATAATGACGGCGAATACACAGAAGAAGATATAGACTGAAAAAAAAATTTATTTGATTTCAATAATGAATTACTTGACTATTATCAAATAAATTTTGAGTCGATTAAATTAATGGTATTTGACTCAAATACAGAAATTATTGATTCAATTACAGTTTATCTGATTTAAATAAAAATTATTTGATAATAGACAAGTACTTTATTATTTGAATCAAATAAATTTTTTTTCAGTCTAGTGATAGCTGCTGAATGAATAAGAAAAAAGGCATTAGTTCACTATTTATTGCTTCATTAAAATCATTTTTATCATTTCTTTAAATTTTAACCACAAATCTTTTTTCTTTTCAGAGAAAGTTCGTGAGTTATAAAAAATATCCTTTTCCTACATATTTAAAATTAACTTTTCGAAGCGCATTTCAGACACAGTTTCTTTTCTTTATAAAAATTTTAATCTAATCATTTATAAATACAGAAAAAATTAATTACATTTCATTCAAAGTAATTTTTATAAGGGTAACATAATAAATTTATTTGAATTTTATGAGTTTAAAATTTTTACAAATTTAAAAATCAAAAAGACATTATCAAATCTGAAAGGTTTATTCAAAATTAATGAAAGTTCATTCAGAAGTTTTTCCAGTGTCATGTAAAGGGAATAAAATATTAATTTTTTCTTTTCTTAAATATTGAATTCAAGAGTTTCTTTTTCTTGCTTCAATCTCGAGCGTGTTTTTCAATAATGTACTCGCGATTCTGCTATATTGTAATTTTAAGTATTAAAAAATCATTTGAAATATTCGTGAAATTGAGAATGAGACGCGATTGATAAAAAGCAGACACTTAAATCATCTTGCCAATAATATTAATTAATTTAATAAAGTTCACTGAAAAATGGTCCAAGAATTGATTTCTCTTATAATTAAATTGCAAATGATGAATACATAATTTTTCATAAAGGTATAGAGAATTTAAATGTTTGAAAAATTGGGCACTTTTTAAAATAATAAGTATATTGCATATGTATATTTTTGTTTATACATATATAAATGAAATTGTACGTTGTAATGGTCTTTTGGAACAAACAATATTGCAGTGAATTTTTTCGCGAATCTGAAAAACAGTGCAAATATAGATAACTATATCATGCGGTAAACATGACCCAAATACAAATTGTCAGCTCCGTTTCTGTATGCTCCAACGAAATTAATTTTTTTTTATTTTCTGAATAGAAGAATATTCTCATTCAATTCCATTATTTTATAATAGGATAAATTTTCTATTTTAATACAAAAATTTGAACAATGGGCTTGAATTGGACATATTACAAAATTTCTATATTTGTTACACATGCAAAAAAAAAAAAAAAACGAATTAATTAAATTTGTGTCATGTGAATATATTAAGAAAAAAATGTGAAAAAAGTAATTTCCTAAAATACGATAAAGTTATGAGAACAAAAGTTTTATAATTATATTAATATTGTACTTGTAAATCTCGCTTTGTGTGGGAACTTTTAGGAAAGTAAATTCAATGATTAATTATGGCCTTGGAAATTCGAAGCGATAAATCTTAGTCCATTTCAACTGCGTTCGTATACCTACATATACATCAATAAAAGAATACTAGTTTCAGGCAACTCTCTGTTATGTAATGATTCTCATTCTCACAGAGCAATGACCCCCTAGATTCACAAAATTCAATGTTCAAGTATTTATTATTTATTTTAAGATATCGTCCAGTGCAATGGTCTTTACTGTTACTTATAGACTCTTCCATTTTGAAGTTATTGATTCTTTTGGTCTAAGCTAACATCTTATTCTTTACTCTATCACTAATATTAATGCAATCAAGAGTTAGAATTTTTCTGCGGACATTACAAAATTTAAATAAAACAAGAAAGTTGTCATTTTGCGAAAATGAAAATCTTTACTTTTCGACACTGAAGAAACTTGGGTTCATTTTGAACTGCAACAAAAAGGAGCCCATGATATTAATGTCATGAAACGTGGCGCCATCTACGAGGCTCATTTTCGATTGAATATTAACTGGTTTCTTTCAGTGGAACTAAATGCCGTTTCTGTGACTCGTATAAAAAAATGGTTGGTTAGATCACTAAATGAAATTATTTGAATAATATAATAAATAGTAGAATATAAAATTTAAAAATAACAATTTAAAAGTTATTTTAATAATTTATTATTATTGATTAATAATAATATAATTAATTAATAATTATTAACTAATTGCAACATTCATTTATTACAATAGTTTTTTTTAAACTCCCGCTTTTCAAAAGACTGGTGCTTCGGGTTAGTCGAAATTGACTGAAGACTGACGACGACCCCCATTCCGAACATAATCTCGAACCCAGACAGACGATAAGTCTCAACTCTGTTCTGTATAGTTTTTTGCAGCGTGTTTAAACGTATTTTTAGCAAACTTATGGAAAATGTGTTAACCATTACCTCCAAATATAAGTATAATATTGGATTAAGAATAGATTTGATTGTTAAGAAGACTTGAGTTTTGTCGAAATCATCCGAAGATTGCCGACCGTCACTGCTAAACATTCTGTTCACTGTTGTTACGTCGCAGTGTATTTTGTATCGTGTTTTTAGAAAAATCACACAAGATGTGTTAACCTCATCTCGAAATATTTATCGAGCAAGAAAAGTTTCGTTCATTAAGAAGATTTAGTTTTGGCACAATCGACCGAAAATTATTTAACGACCCAAATCCCGTCAGGTTGGTGTGCGTTACGTTACGTGTTACGTGTCTACCCGATACATTTTGTATTAAAAATAAAGTTCATTTGTTAAGAAGAAGCAAGTCTAGAAAATTGTACGAATTGTCAAGTTTAAAAACCAATCCAGGTGCGAATTTAGGTCGGCAGCCATAGTTGGTAGGTCGGGCCATGGTCGGTCCATCTATGGCTGCCGACTTGTCGGCAGCCAAAGTTGGCCCGACTTTGGTTTCTACTTTCACCCAAAGTTGGACCGACTGTGGCTGCCGGAGTAGTAAATACCTAATTTCAGAAGGTCGCGCCGACTATGGCCTAGGACAACCCGATGGTCGGTTAAACTCTGGCAGCCGGAGTTGAAAATACTTAATTTGAAAAGGTCAAGCCGACTTTGGCCAAGGATGGCCCGATGGTCGGTTAAACTCTGGCGTCCATGGATGGCCCGACTTTGGTCTCAAAGCTCGGCCCGACTATGTCAACCACTGGTCGGCGGACGTTATCAATTCGCTAGTTCGGCCGACCATCGGCACCCAAAGTTGGACCGACTGTGGCTGCCGGAGTTGAAAATACCTAATTTCAAAAGGTCGGGCCGACTTTGGCCAAGGACGGGACGATTGTTAGTTAAACTCTGGCAGCCGGAGTTATAAATACTTAATTTGAAAAGGTCGTGCCGACTATGGTCTAAGACGGGCCGATGGTCGGTTAAACTCTGGCAGCTGGAGTTGAAAATACTTAATTTGAAAAGGTCGGGCCGACTTTGGCCAAGGACGGGCCGCTGGTCGGCTGAACTCTGGCAGCCGAAGTTGAAAATACCTAATTTTAAAAGGTCGGGCCAACTACATTTACCATAGTCGG
>JUFY01023922.1:2474-17159 GCA_001855655.1 Leptopilina clavipes | reverse complement strand
AAAAAAAACATAATTTGAAAAAAAGAAAAAAAGATGAAATAAATATGACAAAAAAGTAAATATGGGGAAAAAATAAATTGAAAAATCAAAGAAATAAAATTGTGAGGGAAAAGAAAAAGGTCTCGGAATAAATTGAGCGGAGATGGGATTAATGATTTTAATTTCCACTTTCTCCTTTTGATCCGCTTCTTTTGTGCGTGTCATTCTCCTTGTTTTGTTGTCAGTTTGCCTATTGCGTTTTTGTCTATATATTTCCCTCTCTTTCTCTCTCTCTCTCTCTCTTTGCTTTTTGAAAGTTATCTTTCCTTTGGTTCTTCAACTCTCTCTCACTCTCTCTCCCATCCCCTTTTGATGATGTTTCGTTGACTAAAATACACGACACACACATGTATACACACAGTTGAGACTTTGTTGGCCGGTAGTTGGAAGCGCGCTTTGCCTTTTTTCCTTGGCTCTATATCGGGGAGTGGATCGCGCTGCACCGCTCCTGGGCCTACAATCAGAATTGATTATAGCCTGCCGAAAGTTCGGCGCGGCGCGCTCGCTCCCCGGGGCCCTCGGATGTTCCTCTGGTGTCACTGGCCCCCGTATGTCCATCCAAACGCAAAGAATCCCCCATTCCACTTTGCCCCTTTTTTTCCTCCTCCTCTCTCTCTCTCTCTGTATCAAAATCTAATCGTTCAAAGAATCCCTCTTGATCTTCATAATAATAAAACAAAAACGCCACAATAAAGTTGATTGTTTTCCCTGAAAATTTTACACCGATCATTATATTTCCTTTTTTTGAAAATATATAATTTACATCGGAAAATAAAATTAAATGTTAAATAAATTCAGAATCGTCTATAAAACTACTATTATGAATTCAAAATTTTGAATATTGATGATTAATCATTGTACTGATTATAATTATTTACGTAGTATAATTAATCAGTGATATTATAATCTTTGTTTCTTTTTTCTTTATTAATCTTGTTATAATTTTGTTATTTATTTTGTTATTTATCTGGTTGTTTATTTTGTTATTTATCTGGTTGTTTATTTTGTTATTTATTTTGTTATTTGTCTGGTTGTTTATTTTGTTATTTATCTGGTTGTTTATATTGTTATTTATTTGGTTGTTTATTTTGTTATTTATTTTGTAATTTATTTGGTTGTTTATTTTGTTATTTATTTTGTCATTTATTTGGTTGTTTATTTTGTTATTTATTTTGTTATTTATCTGGTTGTTTATTTTGTTATTTATCTGGTTGTTTATTTCTTTATTGATCTTGTTATTATTTTGTTATTTATTTGGTTGTTTATTTTGTTATTTATTTCGTTATTTATTTTGTCATACTTTGATTAGATGACTTTCAGTTTCACCCAGCAGTAATAATATAATATTGAACTGATTCATATAATTGATGATCCATCATCATTACTAATAAGTAGTTAATAACATATTGCAAGGCTCGGATAATAAATTAATTGGTACATTTTATTACAGGTTCAATGGAGCAATTATCGCCAGGGTGAGTTATTCTTTAATTAATAAGTTTTAGAATAAGGGAATTTTATATTATATTCAAAAAAGAGAATCAGTTAAATCGCAATGATTGGATCTCTCAAAGATATGGGTAAGTGTGTATGTGTGTATATATAGAAAAAGAGGAAATAAATAGTGAATCATGATCGTAAATCAACGTCTTTGGTCGGTCAACAATTGACGAACCACGGATATCACCCGCAACTGAACACGTTGGTCGCGAGGACGACGGCGGAAGAATGCATCCATTCGTCGTTGGATGCAGCCTTGATCCGCCGCGCCGAAGCTTCTTACAATCCCTTGTATCCGGGCGTCCGTCCCCATTAGTAGTTGGCTGCCCCATCATTCAATAATGCTCCCGATGCTCCGCACACACTACACACTGCGTATCCGACAGTTCGCTTCTATGGATACCTATCATATACCGGGTGCTTCCATAATTTTCAATTTTTCACCGAGAAAATAATTCCCCAACGATCAATATAATCGATAAATTGTGAATAATACTCTCCTTCTGATCTCTAGGACTAATTAATTCGAATTTTGTACGTTACACCTAGACTTGATCTTCCAGACCGAAATTTGAATTGCCCATTTGCAGAAACGACTCGAAATTATCGTGAAATTCCCCTCCCCCCTGACAGTGTAAATAAATTTATATTAGGTATTTAATTACTTTTCCATACTGAGCACCTATATGAAGAAAAATTCCAAGGAAAGGTAATTCAATTATTTTGTGAATTTATTACTCAAGTGGAGAATATATGTTTGTCGTCTGGCCTCTGTGCAATTTCATTCATCCAGTGAAACGACAACTATTAACATTAGCACCTCATAAATCTTTCATTCATGCCAAGTACCGGAAGAAGAGTGATTATTGAATTTCTTAGCACCCAATGTATATACATATATAATGAGCTCATGCAACAAGTCAATTTTATTTGATGAACAGATCACAAAAATTGCCAATATAACCTGTGCTAACTAAATTTCTAACAAATAATTCTCCCATGTTAAATTCACAAATATTTTAAATTTTTTCTTTCCTTTTTTTATTAATTGAATTGGTTTTGAGACAATTTTTTTCTCTTTTTTTTTGATTAATTAAATTTTTGCGAAGGAATTGATTTGATGGAATTGAAATGATTTCTGCTATATAGCATATATTGAGAATGAGCAACTAAAAGCTGTTCCGGTGCCTGCGGCTATCATACGCAGAGTTGAGCGTTGACCGAGTGAATGAGTGACGAGGGACTTAAGTTTTAGGGCGGCAACAAGTGTCAGCAACGACCTCTTTCCCTTCCTCGTTGTTTCATTCCCAGTTATAAGCACCTCTCGCGCGCCCTTTTGTAATCAAAACATTTTATACTTGAAGCATAACGAACTTACTTTATTTCAAACTTTATATTCTTTTTTGTATTCATTCTTTTTACAACCGCGAGGTAAAAAAACATAATTTGTAATTAACAAGAATGAATGCTTTGCTATTTTGAAATATTTTCAGATTTTAACTCAATGTGTTCTTAAATTTAGATAATTCAGTATATTTTATTCTTCGATGGAAAAATATGTTTACAAATTTAAATTTCGCGCCAATACTATATGTAAATTTCCGTCTAGATGGCATGAAAACTCGCTCACAATCGAGTTGAAGTAGACAAGGTATATAATAATCAGTGACTTATCCAATATATTTCTCATGTTTGATTGCATGCCAAATTATATTGTTAGCAATAATAATCTATTAATTAATAATCTATTAATTAATAATAACATATTAATTAATAATAACTTATTAATTAATAATAACTTATTAATTAATAATTATTAATTAATTAATATTTATGAATTAATTAATTATTATTAATAATACTATTAATAATACTACTAATTTAATTATTAATCAGTATTAACAATATATAATTTTTACGAATAATACCTAAAAATATGTAGAAATGTGAATTATTTTCTGTATTCTAAATTTAATATTTATTTAATTAGAATTTATTGAAATTGAAGATTACATTGTACAATTAAAAAATGAAAATATTTTCAAATAGGGGCCAATTTTTTTTACGACTTTTTTCGATTTTTATTTATTTATTTTTGTTTGTGAAAGTTTGAATTTGTTCTCAAGAGGAAAATAGAGGGAAAATGTAATTTAAAACACCTTTTTTTGAATAACGAATTGCCATATTGATTTGTTGAATATTGTCGCAAGATTTAATGTAATTCACAGTGCGGGCAATCACTCTCGAAAAGAGTGACCTTGCCGACGGAGATGCGTGCACGCGACTGAGATAATTGATAGCGGAATGCTAATAACTGAAACGAGCTAGGAATTATAATAGGTTTCTTGCTATGCTTCTGAAACACAAAAAAAGAAACTGGAATCTCTAATTTCCCCATTCGATAAATTATTTACTATTAGGTTTATAATGACAAATTTTCCACTTTAATTCTAGTTATTAATTATTAATTAATAACAAAAAATTTCTAAATATTCCTCACTATATTCTTTCCTATATCTTCATTTTTTTTCAATAGGTATCAAAATGATTTTTTTTTATTTTTTAACTATTCTATAGAATTGATTTGATGGAATTGAAATGATTTTTTTTCGCCAATTTTGTGTATGTGTGTTTAATTTAGAAAAAGGGGGCGGGATATAAAGTTGGGATTTTTTGCATATTCTTTAAAGCTCATTTTTTAAAAAGACGTTTTGTTTGTTTGTTTTTTTTTTGTTAGGAAAAATTAAAAATAGTTCATATAAATTAATCCGCTTTAATGAATCAGAAAAAATATATTCTTTTTGTCTTAAATCAAGGTGCACATTCTTGGTAGTCGCGGTAAATATAATATTGACTTAAGTTAAACAGTCAGTTAAAGTTGCTCTTCTGCAAAACACGTTATTGCATTATGTTGAAAAAAAATACTCGTCAATTATCACCTGTTGCTAATTCAAATACTATAAGAACAATAAGCCATAGATTTCTATTCACAAAAAAAAAATCTCCAGTGTTTCCGCGATATATTGCAAAGAAATAATTTTCTTCAATAATTATTGATATTCAATGTGAATAAATTATCACAATTGCTTATAACTTCCGTGAATTTTAAAATACATAAATTTTTTTTATAGTACATAAAATTTTTGTTAAAAAAATTTTTTATTTTAAGATAAAATTAAATGTACCTGTAAGAAAAAAATTTATTGTTAAAGATTATAGTGGGGTTTTTTTTTATTGCTTTGTATTATAAAAAGTATTTTATATAACTTTTACTATTTCATATACAGTAAAATGAATTTCTGCCCATTTTTGCCAATTTTTATAATACTATTTCCGGAGGAATAAATTTTACTTTATCTCTGAAGCAGATTTTAATAAAATTGCGGTAAAATTGACATTGGAAATATTAAAATTTACTCTGGAGATACGTAAAAATTGATTGAAATTTTAATCAATTTTCAATATGGAATAGTATTTAAAATTTTAAATAGTAAGTTACTTTATATTTTTTGCCATGTACCTAACAAAATTATTAATCCAAAATTCTTAAAATAATAATTATTACAGTAATAATAAGTGGAAAATTTTTTAGTTTTTTAATTATAAATTTCTGCGAAATACTGAACGATTGAATGATGAAAATGGTCAATTTTTCAAAGTGGATCATAATATATGTTAACGCCTTGTCGCTTCTGAGTCGTTTGTATATATAGGGACTATCAGTATAGAGCATTTAAGAGAGCGAGAAAAAATTAATAGGTAGAGATTCTCGTCTAACATATCGTTAATATGGCGCAAGCATCCATAAACCAGACAGGTAGTGCTTAACACTACACACAGTTAACACAGCGTGAAGTTTAACTCCCGTTTAGAGCCCCCCTTTTTTTTTGTGTAGTGAAATAATAACGACCAATCTCTTATTTTCTCAGAAATCATCATTCAATTTACTTCCAAATATACTGATTATTTCAATGTCAAATTACACCTAAAACTGCTTTTTTATAATTACTATATACATAATCACTTTATTCTAGATTCAAGTACATTTTCTAGTACTTGAAAACGTTAGAACAATTTTTTTCGTCAGTTATTAATACAAATTTTCTAATTAAAATTTCTGTTTCATATACAAAATTAATATTTTTACATTGATCTTTATTTTTCATAATATACTCTCTAAATCTGAATTAGTAAAAATTTTAATTAATTTGAATTAGTGACTCACTTTTTGCTTTTGAATTAGTTAAAATTTACTAATAAATTAGTAGAAAAAATTTTTTTTTACTATTTATTAGTAAAATTTAATTAATTCGAAAGCAAAAAGTGAGTCACTAATTCAAATTAGTTAAAATTTTTACTAATTCAAATTTAGAGAGTACTTTTGCTTGTCACTGAAATAGAAATTAGATATTTGTTATTTTTCTTCTCAAATTTGATTCAATTGACGTCATATATTTTTGAACCAGGAGTTCATGAAAATAGAATAATGAGTGCAACAACTTTGAATTAATCTTGCAGAAAAAGTATTGAATTTTTCTCATATTTAATATTTAGAATATCTTCTTTTTTTCTGATAAACTGTATTTCTTTCAAATTCGCTTGCTTAAAAATTTTCCCTACATGGAAAAAAATATAAAGTAATTTTTACTATGTACAAAATAAAAACCCAAACTGCTTCAAAATTTCTGTCAATTTTTACTATTTCCGGAGTAAATTTTACCACCTCCGAAGAGAAACTAATTTTAGTAAAATTTACTTTGGAAATATAGTAAAATTTATTGCGGAAATAGTAAAAAAATGGCAGAAATTCCCGACAGTTTGGGTTATATTTTATAAATTGTAAAAGTTTATAATTTTTTCAGTATATACACTCAATCTCTTGTTATTGAGACACTTGAACTATGTAATTAATTCAGCATCTGAATTTTTCATCCTTTGTTCGATTAATAAAACTTTCGGTAATTTTCCCCGTACAGTGAAACTTCAATTATTGAGACACTCGAGCGTATAACTGCGAAAATTGGGTGAGACATCTGAGAATCCCAAGAACAAGAGTTCAAGTGTACTGGAATGTTTTCTATTATTATTGAAAAATTTATTGAATTTTGAATTATTGCCAATTGAGTAAATTTTTCTGATACATACGAACTTGAGTTATTTAGACATCCGGGCGTCTAAGTAAATTAAAGTTTCAGTGTATATTTTTTCTACCATAATGATTCTTTGTCTTGGAACAGTGTAAGCATTTAAGGGCATGTCAAAGTGGTTCCGATTTTTCTATTGAGGTGGAATGGAAAAATCGCATCGACTTTGACATGGCCTTAAAGTGTATTTCTCTATTAGCATTTTGAATAGTTATTTAGCTGTTTCTCAGGTACACTCAAAACTTTAATCATTGAGTCCCATTAGTGGAAGTACCACTGTATTTGGACCATACTTTTTTCCCTCTCCATTGTCATTTGGAATAAGTGAATTAAGAAAAAATGCAATTTTGTTATCCCGATGGAAAAAGAAGAGACACTTCTACAGAAAATTGTATATTTTGAAGTAGAAAGAATACAAAAAAAAAACGCACCTGTAGTAGGGAAAAGCTTGAGACACGTGTAGGTCCATGGGCATTGGGGGATGGGTGGCCACATGGTGGGCCTCTCCGCCGGCGAAAGTGCCAGCTGCAGCGGCAGCGTGATGCCCCGCTAGCATGGCCCCCCATGAGAATCCAGGGGCCCCTGGCATTGTAGGGGGATGTTCACCACTGCCGCCAGAACCACCGCCGGCGACGCCGCCGCGGTGCATCAGCCACCCCTCCACAACGAAGGTTAATTTTTTCCACTCGTGCACTAAATTATTATTATTATTATTTATTATTATTATTCGAGACACCACTTGTATGCCACGCACTAATCCAAATACCCCCCCTAAAAAAAAATTAATCCTCCACCCTTCGTTCAGATATTAGAACGTATCTGTAAAACTTTTTCTTTGCACTAAATTTTTCTTTTTCTCAATCTTAATTCTTATTCACGAATAGAAAAAAAAGAAAGGAAGAAAAATAAACCTAGTGAGGAAAAGAATAATTTTTCTCTTTTCACTACATAATCGCGCACAACAATATATTGAAGAACGTAATTCGTGATTGGAAATTGTCACGAATAGTGACACAATGGGATTCGCGACGGTGAATTCTCGTGGAGAACAGGTGTGCGTGAGTGAAGAGAACCGGAGCCGGACGGTGCCGGAGGTGAGTGGCGCAGCCTTTGGCTCGGCCATGAATGACGGGGAGTTGGATCGGGTTGCCTCGCGGGGGCGGGGCTTGTGCCAAGTGGCGCCGCCGCGACATCCACCTAGGTGCTGATCCACTACTGCCAAGGATAGCAACACAAATATCGTGTCCTCCTTCATGGAGGCGGCGGTTACCGCCAGGAGGATGGAGTTATGTGCGGCATCCCCGTTTTACATCCAAGAAACACTTGTTGAGCCCATGCGCAACGCGACTGTGTTCGTAAACTCGTTCACTCGATGTTTTCTTCTTTTTTTTTTTTTTATGAAAAATCAAAGCTATACACACTAGTGAATGGAAAAAATCGTTTTAGTTGTTTTTTTTTAAATTTTTGGTACAGTAGAACTCGTGTTAATGAGACAGGAAGAAAAATTTAATCATCAGTTCCATTAGCATAGTCATAATATCTTCATTTGACAAATTATCTCGGAAATTCTCTATGTTTTGTCAATTATCTCAAATTATCTTGGAAATTGTCCTCTACAGTCAAACTAAAATTATTGGGCCACTTGGACGTCCCAGTATGAGAGTTTGTACTGTATTTTAAATTTTAACCACTTTAAGTAAATTCTGCCTTGTTACTAATTAATTATATTCTTGGCAATTTTTTTTTCAATAAACATTGGAACTCCAGTTATTTGACAATTGAGATTCAATCGGAATTCCAATGATATAAATTCCGTTAGAATAGTAACTTGAAATTTCTTTTTCAGTAGTATAAGTCAGTCTTAAGGCAGACAAAACGATCAAATTGAAAAATAAGTAGTATAAGTCAGTCTTCAGTCAGACATATTAATTTTTGTCTCAGTAGTGTAAGTCAGCCTTTAGTCAGCCATAGTAACTTAAAATTTTGATTTCAGTAGTATAAGTCAATATTTAGTCAGACATATTAATATTAATTTTTGTCTCAGTAGTGTAAGTCAGCCTTCAGTCAGCCACAGTAACTTGAAATTTTGATTTCAGTAGTATAAGTTAGTCTTCAGTCAGACATTAATGAAATTTTTTGTCCCAGTAGTATAAGTCAGCTTTTAGTCAGACATAGTAAGTTGAAATTTTGTTTTCAGTAGTAAAAGTCAGTCTTAAGGCAGACAAAACTATCAAATTTAAAAAATAAGTAGTAAAAGTCAGGCTTCAGTCAGACATATTAATTTTTGTCTCAGTAGTGTAAGTCAGCCTTTAGTCAGCCATAGTAACTTAAAATTTTGATTTCAGTAGTATAAGTCAATATTTAGTCAGACTTATTAATATTAATTTTTTTTCTCAGTAGTTTAAGTCAGCCTTCAGTCAGCCACAGTAACTTGAAATTTCGTTTTCAGTAGTATAAGTCAGTCTTGAGGCAGACATTAACATTAATTTTTGTCTCAGTAGTATAAGTCACCTTTTAGTCAGAAATAATAACTTGGAATTTCATTTTCAGTAGTATAAGTCAGTCTCGAGGCAGACAAAACGATCAAATTAAAAAAAATAAGTAGTATAAGTCAGTCTTCAGTCAGACATAATAAATTAAAATCTTTGTCTCAGTAATAATAGTGATTTTTAAACATCAGTAGTATAAGTAAATGATTAGTCAGACATAATAATTTGTGAACTAATCAGAAACATCTCAGAAATTATCATTAAAATTTCAATGGGAATCTCTCTTTCCAAATTGATATTGAAAAGATCTCCCCTTGACATTGAAATTTTGTTTGAAATTGTTTGAAAACATTGAAATTGTTTTAATTAAGTAACACTCCAAGTATAATAGTCGACAGTATAAGAGATATCACAAAAAGAAAATATATAATGAAAAACGTTTTCGCACATTTATGTATTTTATACATACACTTATACTACTTTAACCGTTGACTATTAAATCACCCAGACGCAAAGGTGGACGGGGGCGTGTTGTAGAGACTATAACGACGCTACAATAAAAAATTTAATCAAAATGCCCTCTTGGTAATTTACAACTTGAGCTCTCAACCCTTTTCTTTCTTTTTTTTTTTGCTTCTTTAAACCCGCCGTGGAAAAGCAAGGGTAGAAGGGCGATTCTCGCTTTCTTAAATATATACGAGAGACTTTAGCGGAAGAGTTGAAGGGCAAATGGGGAGAAATTCAAGATTCCCTCCTCTCCACCCACCACCCTTTTCTCTCGTTTCCTCCGATGAGTCGTAGAGCGTTCCATTTACTCACCGAGGGACTTTCTTCCATAAAAATAATACCTCTTGTCCTCACTCATTTGCCACCTTAAACTCCAACCCCCCTCCCCCCTTCTCAACTCTTAAGTTTTCACCCCTTTTTCTTTAAAAAAAAAAAAAATCTTCCTCTCATTCTTCTTTTAAGTGACTTTTCGCTGGACAAGTTTTCCAAACCGATAGCCTCGCGCGCGTCCCCTTATACAAGCCGTAAATTACAAATTAGAACATGAAAGTTTCCCCATTAAGTGAGCAACAAAAGCCCCGCCAGGTAACAAAGTTATATAATGATAGCGATAGATTTAATCGGCGATAGTCTATGAAAATGTCTCATTAGGTTGTTAATTCACCTGAAATTTATTCCATCTGGAACATTTTTTATAATCGTAATAATGATATTATTATTACTTTTTTTAAATTATTATTATTATTATTATTATTATTATTATTATTATTATTATTTGTTCTATATTATAAAAAAATTTCGCGGCCGTTGTTCAGAAATATTTTCAAAATAAAATTCCAAAATTGAGGTCAAAAGGCAAGTTTAATAATAATTAATAATATATAAATTAAAGTATGAAAAAAACTATGTTAAAATTTGAGTGGATATAATTTGAAAGAAAAGGAGAAAAAGAAAAAGAGTCTTTTGGCAAAATGTTGAGAGAATAAATATTTTTAGGGATATTTATATATATATATATATATATATATATATATTGGTATTAAATGTAATATAAAATCAAGTTGGGTTTTGAGGTCTATTAAGTTAAAAGTCGTAAGAAACAATTCTTGGCCACAGTGGTCTTCTTCTTGTCGGTACAGGTGTGAGTCTAATAATATAGCGGCTGTGCCCTTTGACCAGATCTCACTAGGGCCGCTACAATTGAGCTCGGGAACGGCGCAATCATCTTACCTGTATCAATCGCTGGATAATCATTATTGCTCATGCTGAAATGGTCGGCATTACACTCTTGAAATCAACCTTAACTACGTTAAGTACTCTTAACTCTCCGAGCCGCTCAATTCTACATTCAAATGTCGCTTATTCGCAACACTACAAAATATTCCTCTGGGAATATCAGGCAAATATTCCATAACAAAGGATATTTGTCCAATTTATATATTACAGAGAAATATTCCATTTCGAAAATAATCCCGTGTGGAAATTGAAAATTGGTCCTATTTTGTCCCTTTATTAACTAGGCCCTAATATCTAAAATTTTTTTTGATAAAATGTTTTTCGTAATTTTCCAATTTTTTTAAATTTGATTACAGAATAGGACCATTTTGATTCAAATGGAGAAATTATTATTTCACTTACAGTTTATTTCAGATTTGAATAAAAATTATTTGTTACAAGTAAATATTTTTTGTCAATAGAAAATAATTATTAATTAATTTAATATTTATTTTTCAAATAAATTTTATTTGAGTCAATTAAATAGTATTTGACTCAAATACAGAAATTATTGATTCAATTACAGTTTTTTGATTTAAATAAAAATTATTTGGTTCAAATAAATAAATTTTTTCCAGTGTAGGAATAATTCAGTAAAATATTACTGAATAATAATTATTATTATTCTCTCTACTTGTAGAAATATCCCACTGGAATATTTTCAGAATAATGCAATATTAATATTTTTTTCAGAATACTGCACATTTTTTTTTTTTATTATTAAAAAAAGATTCTTGGACAATATATTAAAAAAATATTCTCCAAATTTTTGAGAATTTTAATAAAAAGGACAAGGTAATAAGTAAAAACACCTTTTTTTTTTTTTTTTTGAAACAAATTTTATTACCATACGTTTCCAAAAGACATAGCGGCCTTTCCTTTAGAAAAGGAAAATAATGTCGTAACCAAAAAAACTATTATTTTATCGTATGTTAGTAAATCGTATTTTGTTAACGAGAAAATAAAATTAATGAAAAATGATCACGATAAATGAATGTAATGAACAAATTCATGAATGAAAAAAAAATGATGAAACTATTTTCTATTATAATCATTAATCGAATTGTGATGACAAAAAAAACGCATTAAGAATATTTAAATTCTAATTACACGATTTAACAAATGAAGCATGCAGTGTTGAAATGATAAGAAAAAAAATGATTGTTTTTATCGAAACAAAATCAAATTTCTTTTTCGAAGTATTAATATAATATAATCCCACAAAAAAAAGTTGCGGGATAAATTGAGAAAAAAATCAACTGACCAAAAAATGGAAAAATTTCTAATATCCCATTTTAAAGAGAATTAAGAAACTAAATCTACATTTATTTAGTCTACTTTAAAAATCTAGAAAAAAATATTTGGCATCAGTTGTATTTTTTCTCTGTGAACAATAGCAGACGAATATAAATCACAAATGTTCTATTTGTTTCCTTCTTTTTTTTTTTATCAAAAAAACTAAGACTTTTGGATCCATTCGCTGCGTAGAGTTCAAAAAAAAAGCTTTAAAAAAAATTGAAAAATAAAATAAAAACTTTTTTTCACTCCCTTCCGAAAAAAAAAATTGCTCGCATTCGTGTGCAAAATTGATGAAATTGTTTATTTATAAAAAAATTCCTTATGCCGCATATTTTAGTAAATTTTGTATAAAAAAAAATTCGTAGAAAAAGTTTTTCTTTCAAAGTCTTTTCAAAAATTCAACTTCATCACATTTGACACGTTACACAGTCTTTCTCAGTCAGTGAGAAAATCACTATTGAGCATTTATCTTTTTTTTTTCTCCACCGATTGTCGTGGAGTACAATTAAAAAAAAGATTTATAGAAATTGTCGCAAAATCGTGGCAGTATCAAAATACTTGGAAATTTGATTCCAATCATGCTTCATATATCAAATATCGACGAAAAAAATTCGTTTTATTTTCGCTCGCATATTGAAGAAGCGATTGTTTAAACTTGATGGTATTTGTTTTTTCTTCCTCTTTTTCTCTCTTTCATTCAATTAGTCAAAATCGTCAATAGTTTGTCGAAAAACGATCAAACTAGAATTAACCCCCAAAAAGGGGGTTTTTTCCTAAAATCAGTATTGTACATTTTTTTTTTTACATTACCTATTCAAATTATCCAAAATATTTTTACACGCTTAAACCTCACGTTTTACAACTAATCTCTCTTTTTTTTTATTTTTATTTTTTTTCGACGATTACTTTTTTTTTCAAAACCGCATGCAAATTATAACTATGCTATATTATAATATTATTAACGTGAAAACGCTATATAATATTTTCAAAAAAAGCACATATATAAAGCTTCAATTTAATCAGAATTTATCAAAAAATTCCAAGGACCTTTTTAAAATAAAGTACCTACCAATTTTGCTTCGGGTAAAGGTATTTTTTTCCGTCATTTTTTATATTAAAAAAGTTACTTGAATTATTTTTTGATAATTTTGATTAAAATTGAATTAACAACGACCAATTTGCTGCATATTAATATATACAGCACTATTATGATCCTTATTAAATATATAGTAATATATATAGATATTTTTATATATATATTCTTATTCTCAGGTACTTTATACACATTATCATGATTATTTTCTATAAGGTAGGCGGCGAACCTCGTCCAATTATTATAATGCTGACAGGAATATTTCCGGTCAGCTAAAAAAAAAGGACAGTGGGTTACGAAAATGTATAGAAGGTATACATGATAATGTCAAAAAAAAAAAATAATAATAATAATAAAATTACAGGTAATCCGTCTTTTCATGTTTGTAAAAAGCAAAACACGAACTATAAAAATTCTTATTCTTTCGATTATAGAATAATGAATTCTGGAGTAATACATTTACGATGAAAATCGTAGAATACTCTTTTTACATATATGTATAACATATATATTATTGCGTATACTGAAAGTCTGCAAACCGGTAAATAATTATTTATCCTGCGAGGATAATTTTAAAGGAGATTTTCAACAAAGTTCGTTTCTATTAAAATTACGTTTCTTATTATTATTATTATTATTATTATATTATTATTATTTTTATATTTACTATTATTATTGTTATTATTATTATTATTATTATCATTATTATTACTAGTAGTATATGATAATAATAATAATAAAATAATAATAATATTTTGTTTACTTCTAGAAAAATTCAATTTGTTTGCTTTTATAAACATTTATTCCTTTGTTTTTATAATTATAAAATATTGTTACATTAAATGTTTTCAATAGATTAATTTATTTTTTATTTCTGCATAAATTTTTTTTTTGGAAAATTGTCGAAAATCTTTTTTAAAATATAATCCTCACTTTGTTTACAACTTATAGTGATGAATAAGTACTTATGGAATTTGAAAAATCTTTAGAGTAAATCTTTAAATTGATTTTCGTGGGGGTGGGGAGAGAATTTTTTTTTTCTTTTGAAAAAGTTATGAAAAAATTTTTCTATAATAAAATCCAGGAGTATTTAATAGTTTAGTAAAACCATTGAAAATTGTTAAAGTCGAAAAAGAAAATTATTTAAAGTTTTACTCGAAAGATTTTCTTTGTGCATCTCTGGTCATTGAAAAATAATCTCGAGGATTTTTTTTCTCAATGCTTCTATAAATATATATATATATATATTTGCTTCTCTTCAATAAACTGTGAATTTTTAGGTCCCACAGGAGAGCCAAAAGCTATCTACCATTATATGTGTTGATTTCGAGTTGGTGCA
>JUFY01023914.1:0-17895 GCA_001855655.1 Leptopilina clavipes | reverse complement strand
TAAAGAAATAATTAAAATTAATTAATTAATCATATAAATAAATAAAAAAGTTTAAAATCAATATTTTTATAGAATTTTTTAGTAAAAAATAAAAGAAAACAATTTATTATTTATAAATTGGAAAATTAGTAAGTTTCTAAAAAAAAATTAATTGTAAAAAATACTTTATTGTTGAAATTTTTCAAAATTGAGGATATCGGTTGTAAAATGCTGGTGGGGGGAACTGCATTGCTGTCCTTTTTATACCATGTGTCCAAAACCAAAACGTCCATTCCTTGACTGTCCAATTCTGTGCGCAACATTTCCAGTTCAGAACTCAGAACATACGTTGGAATTGGTCTGTAACCATATTTTTGACCCAAGAAAACCTAAATATGTAATATATAATTATTTAATATTAACTTAAATATTTTATTTTAATTTTTTCCCTCTTGATTTGTTTTTCTTGTTAATTCTTTTTTAAACCCTATTTAGAAAAATATAAACAAATTATATTTAGTTTTTTTTTAAATTTTATTTACTCAAGAATAGTTTTGAATTAACAAAAAAAAATTTTTTTTCACTTATTTGAAATTACAAAAAAATTATATTTAATTGTTTTTTTTACCACAAAATTTGGACCCATTGACAATCGTTGACAATTTTCAATTTCCCTCATGCATAATTCTGTTGTCATATGATCATCAGTAGCTTCATCTCGAACTCCCCATCTCATGTCCACAACCTTAAGAAAAAATTTAATTTTTTAAAAAATATGTTTAAATTAAAAAAATTAATAAAAATAATTTGGGGACGAATTTTTAAATTGTAAAATTGAATATTTAAAAAAAATTTCAATTTAAGATTCAATTAAATTAATATTTTAGATTCGATAATTGTTTTTTTTTTATTTTAATTTTTATTAATTTAAATTGTTTAACTATTAGCCGTATAATTTTTTTTAATTGACCCAATTTATAAATTAAAAAAGTTTCCTAAAAGTTATTTGCAATATATGTATATGTAGTTATTAGTTGAGAATTTCTTGGTGCCTGGTACCATCAAAAATCAATTTATTGTCAGTGCATATACATATAGCGATAACTATTGAATGTCAAAAGTTCAACTCTAGGTCATTTGAACCATAATTTTTAATTTTTATGTTACAAAGTAATTTTCAGAAAAAACAATAAATTTCCGTTTAGTTTTTTTCTTGTTTCACGTAAATTCTAATTGATAAATGTTAAATGATTCTTTTTCTTTTTTTAATATTCTTTTCAAAACAACTCAAAATATTATGTAGAAAATTTAATCTAATGCAAATTTTTCCCAAGAGAATTTTAATTTTTAACAAAATTGTTAAAATTAAATTTAACAATAAGTATTAAAAATTCTATAAAATTTAATTTACGCTATTATTATTATTATTAAAAACAAAAATATGATTCTTTACCTGAAATTCTAATCCATGTTTTTCTCGGCAATAATCTTTTAATTTAGGATAACACTGTGCCATCAATGTGTTTCTCTCCATTGTCGTATCTGTAATTACCAAAAAAAAATTTTTTTTACCCAAAATTAGATAATGAAAAGAAAATAAATTATTTTAACTTATAATTTTTATTACCAGTAAATGTTGAACTCGTAAAAATTCGGACAATTTTTGAACTCACTGGCGGCAAGGATTTTAAAGATCCCGCAAAAATTGAATCAATTGTTTTTTCATCCATTTTTGTTAATTTCTTTTTTAAAAATTTATTTCATCTGTAAATTAAATAATTTTTTAAGTATTTTTTTATTTAAAGAATTTTTTTCATACAAATTTCTTCGTTTTGCTCTAAAAAAGTAATTAACATATTTTTCCCTTTTATTTAAACAAATTTTTTTATTAACTATTTTAAAAATTTTTGAAAAAAAATGTAAAAGAATTCTTTAAATATAAAATAATTTTTATTACCTAATTAATTTGAATAATTAATTTCATAAAATTTTGAAATATCACCAGAAAAAAAACCGCGGGAAATTTAATTGTTGAATACAATGTTTCTCCCTTGAGGAATTCATTGAGACTGACAACATCGTCAGTTTTATATGCGTCTTAATATTTCTGTAGTTTCGTCTTGACTATAGTCAACTAAAGTCACACATCACAAAATAACAAAGTCACAATTTCAATGTAAAAAATTTCCTCTTCTATTTTATTCATAATTTTAGAAAAGATTTTCAATCAAGTGAAATAATATTGTGAAAAAGTTTTTCTGAATTTAAAGTTTCTTAACGAAAAGTCGAATTTGTATGGCAAAACATTGCGAATAGAAGAAATTAAGTGAAAATGAGGTAAACCTTGTTGCTAAGGCTTTGTTTACACAACTACCAGGTACTTTTATATTGATTACCAAAAATTTCCTCCGTGAATGACTCAATTTTTTATTTTTTCTTGTAAATTTTAATTTGTCTCAGGAATTTTCGTTTACAAGAATTTTAAAAATATAAAAAAAATTATTTTTAAAACGTCCCTTTTCTCATAGGTTTACTACTAACATAAACAATAAAAAAATATCCATTGTAATTTACATTTTTTCGCGGAGAATTTAAATTTTTACAGAAACAAAATTGAATTACTAAATTTACTATGGAGATCTACGTTATCAACAAGCGGTAACTGTTAATTTTGCTGCTACTTCGGTTATAATAAAAATTTTCTACATTTACTACTAATATCTACCTTACCGACAGTTAATAACGTTTCCTTGTATTGTTTATTTTCTTAAAATTAAAATAAATACATATCTATTACAGTGATTTACCTTACCTACAGTTGAAAATGGTAAATTTGGTTGTCATTTGAATTTTAATTCAAATAAACAAATTACTTACATTTTTACCATTATCTATTTCACCGACTGTCGATAATCGTTATTTTTGTAATTAGTTGTCTTTGAAAACAAGATCCCTACACTTGCTACTGATATTTACCTTACCGACAGGTAATATCACTTAATTCTGCAGTTAATGGTCTAATAAATACATTTACTACAGCGATCTACTTTACCGACAGTCGGTAACAGTCATTTTTGTCGTCGTTTGTTTCGGAAAACAAATTTCCGACATTTATTACTGTTACCTACTTTGCTAACTGTTAACATCGTTTAATTCTGTAGTTGATCCTAGAAAATACTGGTCCAAGAAATAAATTCCCTATATTCATTATTGATTTCTACTTTACCGATGGTTAACATTACTTGATTCTGTAGTTTATTGTCGAATAAGTAAAATGAATACATTTATTGCAGTGCTCTACTTTACCAACAGTCGGTAACGCTATTTTTAAACAAATTTACTGTTTTTTTATTTATGTCTACCTTACCAACAGTCGGTGAGGTAGATCACTAAAAAGATTTCTTACCCATAGTCGATAACCATATTATTGTTACTTATGTTCATAGATGAAAAATATTAAAAATAGTATTCTCGGTAGTCGGTAAGGTAGATTTCTCACACATTTGAATTGAATAGTATTTGTATTTTAAAATTATTGCTTTAACATTCTCAAAAATTTTGAAATAAATTTCAGATCGAGATTAACTGGCAAGTCATTGGAATCACAGGGCAAAATGGCGCCACCGGAGCCAGTGGCCCAAATGAATACCTACAGGTCCTATGTGACCATGTTGGTTGATCCAAATTCTAAGGACGAGGTAAAACTAAAGGCTGCTCAAGAGTTGTCGGAAAATTTTGAAGTTATCATGTGCTCATCTCAATATCCAGCATTTCTCGATCATATGATGAAGATTTTTTTGAAAATCCTTCAAGAAGGTGAACCACATTTCATTTCTGAATATAATATACAACAGGTGCGTAAATTAATTCTTGAAATGATTCATCGTCTCCCAACCAATGAATACCTTCGACCCTATGTAAAACAAATTCTCAGTTTAGTATTAAAACTCCTTGAAACGGAGAATGAGGAGAATATTCTCGTTTGTTTGCGAATCATCATTGAACTTCATAAGCAATATAGGCCAACGTTTAATCCTGATATTCAACATTTCCTTCAATTTGTCAAGTCAATTTACAGTGAATTACCGAAGAATTTGCCGAAAATTTTCGAACCACGACCACTCCTGAAAGTGAACGATCTTTCGGAAATTAATATTGAGGCACTACTTAAGGAGACATTTACAATAACTGTGATACAAAGTGAAAAAAAATTGCCCGATGGTACACCAATTACTTATAATTTAATTCCAAAAGCTGTACTCTCACTGAAGGTACTTCAGGAATTACCGATAATTGTTGTATTGATGTATCAGATATACAAACTTAATGTTCATCAGGATGTCTCGGATTTTATTCCATTGATTATGACAACAATTACATTACAACCGAGTCCACAACATCGTGCGTCACAGGATTTTAATAAAGAGGTGTTTGTCGATTTTATGGGAGCGCAGATAAAAACCCTTTCGTTTCTCGCTTACATTATAAGAATTTATCAGGACGTTGTGTCACAACATAGTACAATGATGGTGCAAGGAATGCTGGGACTATTGACACTTTGTCCAATGGAAGTCGCACATTTGAGAAAGGAACTTCTTATCGCCACTCGACACATTCTCGCCACTGATTTAAAAACAAAATTCATTCCCCATATGGAGCATTTGTTTAATGAAGAAATTCTGCTCGGTTCTGGTTGGACGACACACGAATCCCTGAGGCCTTTGGCTTACTCAACACTTGCCGATTTGGTCCATCATGTACGAAAACAACTCCCATTGTCCGATCTCGCAAGGGCCGTTCATCTCTTCAGTAAAAACGTTCACGATCAAAGTCTCCCAACAACAATTCAAACAATGTCCTGTAAATTACTTCTGAATCTCGTCGAATGCATCACTCAGCGCTCCGATTTCGAGAACAGCATCCAAGGACGGGAATTACTCATGCGAATGTTGGAGGTATTCGTCTTGAAATTCAAGATCATCACCAAATTACAAATGCCAGTTTTGTTGAACAAGGCAAAAACCGCGAGTGCAGGATTGGAGATAAAAATCGAGGATGTTAAGACCGACTTTCAGGATGATCGTGACTGTGGTAAGTCGAAATTCGGTTTCCCAGCGTCACAGGTAGCTAATTACAATGTCGCGGACTATAGAAGTTTAGTAAAAACATTAGTATGTGGCGTAAAGACGATTACATGGGGTTGCGCTAACTGTAAATCGATAGAAAACGTTCAGCCTAAGCAATTTCAACCCAAGGAGACGTTGGTATTCATTCGTTTGGTCAAGTGGGCCCTACAGGCACTGGATATCTACATGATTGGTCCACCAGGTGTGGGAGCAATTGCCCAACCAGCGAGAGTTGCACAAACCCAAACGGTCCGCTCCAAGGAGGAGAAGGAGGTCCTCGAGCACTTTAGCGGTGTATTTTCCATGATGAATCCACAAACATTTCAAGAAATCTTCTCCACAACGATTGATTACATGGTTGAGAGAATATTCAAGAATAGCGCCCTACAAGTGGTGGGTAATTCATTTCTCGCTAATCCAACAACATCGCCAATTTTTGCCACCGTATTGGTTGAATATCTACTGGAACGAATGAATGACATGGGATCGAATGTCGAACGAAGTAATTTGTATTTAAGACTCTTCAAACTTGTTTTCGGCAGTGTTTCCCTATTCCCGGCGGAAAATGAACATATGCTACGTCCCCATTTGCATCAAATTGTTAATCGATCGATGGAACTTGCAATGTCCGCAAAGGAGCCGTATAACTATTTTCTTCTACTTCGAGCATTGTTTAGATCAATTGGAGGCGGATCGCATGATCTTCTCTATCAGGAATTTCTACCCCTGTTGCCGAATTTACTCGAGAGTCTCAATAGACTACAATCGGGACTTCATAAACAGCACATGAAGGATCTATTCGTCGAGTTGTGTTTAACAGTTCCGGTTCGTTTGAGTTCCCTTCTTCCTTATTTGCCAATGTTGATGGATCCCTTAGTCTCGGCGCTTAATGGAAGTCATACTTTAGTGAGCCAAGGTCTCAGGACCCTGGAATTGTGTGTCGATAATTTACAACCGGATTTTCTCTACGAGCACATTCAGCCAGTACGTGCCGATCTGATGCAAGCATTGTGGCGAACTTTACGTAATCCCACCGATCAAGTAGCGCACGTTGCTTTTCGCGTTCTCGGCAAATTTGGCGGTGGTAATCGCAAAATGATGATTGAACCACAAAAATTAGAGTACAATGATCGCGACACAAATTCACCAACAGTTGTCGCATTCTTTCAGGAACCATCGAAACCGATCGATTTTCCCGTCGAGCGGGTCATTGAAACGGCATTCACGGCTTTGAAATCAAACACAACGGATTCATTTTATAGAAAACAGTGTTGGGAGGTGATTAATTGTTACTTGGCGGCGTCATTACGACTTGATGATGACAAAACAACGTTGTACAAATTATTCATGCATCCAAGTTTCAAGGAGGGGAAGATACCACATCAACAGGGACCGTTCTACAAAATTGGTGACGTGGTCGCTAGGAATGTTCAACAAACAGCGCTGACGGGATTATTTGTCGCGGCGGCAATTAAGGAACTTCGGCCCCTAGTTCTGGGGACGATGGTGTCGTACGTTAGGCACTACACGATGATTGCGATTGCCCAACAGGCAGGACCCTTCGCAGTGACTGGCAGGCAGGCGAGAATGCATGGTCAGGACCCGCTCGTACTTATCGACGCCCTGTCGGTAATTATGGGCCATGAGGAGAAGGAACTCTGCAAACCGGGACATCTGGCCCTGATACTAATACTAGAAACCGCGACCAACATTCTCGGTTCTAAGGAAAGAGCATGTCAACTACCATTCATGGAATACCTCGCCGAACGAATGTGCTCGCTTTGTTACGAACGAGCATGGTACGCAAAACTCGGAGGTTGTATTGCGATCAAATTCCTCTTCGAACGGATGGCCACCAAATGGGTTCTAAACCATCTTTTCATCTTTCTGAAAGCCCTTATGTTCGTCATGATGGATCTCACCGGTGAAGTCTCCAATGGGGCAATCGACATGGCGAAGGCGAATCTAGAGAAAATGCTCCGCGTGTGCGTCAATCCGGGAATTCAGGATCTGAACATGGAACTCAAGGAGGCGCAGAACAAGAGTCTCTACGAAGTGACACACGAATTGGTCCGGCAGGTCACTTCCCCTCATACACTGGTGAGAGAGCAGGCAATGTCCTCCCTTCGACTCCTTGCGGACGTGCAAAATAAAACCGTCACCGAAGTTATGGAACCACATAAGGAAGTCCTTGCCGACATGATCCCACCAAAGAAACATCTCCTTAGACATCAGCCCGCGAACGCACAAATAGGACTCATGGACGGTAACACATTCTGTACGACCCTAAATCCGAGACTTTTTACAATAGATCTTAATGTTATGGAGCACAAGGTCTTCTTTCAGGAACTGCATAATTTGAGCGAAGCTGAGGACACAATTCTCAGTAAACTTCCATGTTACAAATCCGTCACGAATTTCATCCCACTGAAGAAATCCGCCCTCAGGGCACTCGCTGCATGTCATTACATCACGGCCTATCGGGAGAAGATCTTCTCCATTCTCTACAAGGCACTTGAAAAACCAAACGCCGAACTCCAAGCGGCCGCTTTCGAATGTATGCAAAAATTCATCGCCGGTTTTCAAATTGACATGGAACTTGTTCATTCGATAATGAGACCAATGCTTCTAACGCTCGGCGATCATAGGAATCTCAGTTTGAATTGCGCCAAACGACTCTCTTACCTAACGCAACTATTTCCCAGTACGTTCAGCATCACATTGTGTGAACAACTTTTGCAGCATTTGAAAAAACTTTTGGAGAATCTAATACAAGCGCACAAGGGTGTTTCAAAATCGGGCGAGAATGAACAGAAGATTGCGACAATTATTGGAATATTTCATCAAATACCGGCGGCGATGCCGAAATTTATTGACGTACTGTGTCGACTTGTTTTGCAAACGGAGAAATCATTGTTGGTTGAGGCTTCGAGTCCATTCCGGGTGCCTTTGATGAGATTCCTGTTGCGCTATCCAACGGAGACTTTGAATTTCTTCCTACAGGACAACAATATCAAGGATCAACAGTGGAGTCGCTTTTTGGAATTTCTCCTGAAGCATAAGGAGGGTAAACCATTTAGGGATGTACTACACGGTAGTACGAATCGTCTGAAAACAATGCTCCTTGCGCAGACGCAAATTATCACAACGTTGAGTACAACCGAAAAGAGTGAATTACAACATCAAGCGATAAGAATTGTTGCAATTTTGATTAAATTCGACGAACAATGGTTACCAACCCAGACGCAATTGGTCGCCGCATTGAAGCAAATTTGGTGCAATGATGATTATCAAGCGCTCCATAAGAAAGTTGACAGTGTTGATTTCTGCCACTGGAAGGAACCGAAATTAGTCGTGAAAATATTGTTACATTACTTCAAACACGATCCAAATGACATTGATTTGCTATTTCAGTTACTTAGGGCTTTTTGTGATAGATTTATTCCCGATTTTCAATTTCTTCGCGACTTTCTCGAGAATACGGTTGCTCAGGACTATACCGTTGAATGGAAGAGAACGGCCTTCTTTCGTTTCGTGAAGCATTTTCCAATTAATATCATGTCACAGGAATTGAAAGCAAAAGTAATGCAGTTTATCATAATTCCTTGTTTTGCGACAAGTTTCGAGAGAGGTGAGGGATTGAAACTTGTTGGCAGTGCACCAATGCCGTATCAGGATAATCCAAGTAATGTCGTCTCGGCTTTCATAACCCAGATCATCGATCCTGAGAATCGTCCCTCTGGTTCTGCGGATTGTGTCCGAATTTCTCTTTTGCAATTCTCTTGTTTATTGGTCGAACAGGCATCGCAACATATTCATGATGCAACGAACAAGAAGCAGAATATTAAACTCAGACGATTGATGACATTCGCTTGGCCTTGTTTATTGGGGAAGAATTGCGTCGATCCGGCGACACGTTATCATGGTCATTTGCTGTTGAGCCACATTATTGCAAAATTTGCCATTCACAAGAGAATTGTCCTGCAGGTGTTTCATAGTCTCTTGAAGGCGCACGCTGTCGAGGCGAGAAATGTCGTGCGACAGGCTTTGGAAATCTTGACGCCAGCAATGCCGGTGAGAATGGAAGACGGTAACACAATGTTGACCCATTGGACAAAGAAGATTATCGTCGAGGAGGGACATTCAATGCAGCAATTGTTTCACATTCTCCAGCTTGTTGTGAGACATTACAAGGTTTATTATCCAGTTCGGCATCATTTGGTCCAACATATGGTGAATTCAATCCAACGTTTGGGTTTCAGTCCCACAGCTTCTATTGAGCACAGACGACTCGCGGTGGAACTTGCTGAGGTGATCATCAAATGGGAATTACATCGAATTAAGGACGAGGCGGAGAATCAAGAAACTGGAGGAACGGGAACAATGATTGTGCCAATGAAACGTTTGTCTATCGATGACGCCAGTGTTTCTAAGCGATTAGCCCAAGGTGTCAATTCACCAGTTGCGACAGTAGTTCCCAAAATGGAACCCGGATCGACAAAATCCATCGAAAGAGCCCACGCCGACGCGATTTTGAATTTTCTCCTTCGTTTAGCGTGCCAGGTGAATGATACAACGACCACAACAGCGCAGGGTAATCCCGGTGAACAATTATCACGACGTTGTGTCAATCTTTTGAAAATGGCACTAAAACCCGACGTTTGGCCTCAGTCGTGCGATCTCAAATTGGCATGGTTGGACAAAGTGTTCGCTAGTGTCGATAATACGCAACCGAATTTTGGAAATATTTGCACAGCCCTGGAACTATTGACCTTCTTACTCGGTGTGATGAAACGGGAACAGGTCCTCTCGGGTTTTAAACCTCTGCAACGGGGCTTGGGTGCTTGTATCGCGAGTACAAACACAAAAGTGATAAGACTAGTCCATGGTCTATTGTCCCGTTTGATGACAATATTCCCCACGGAACCTACTGCATCGACAGTTGCCAGTAAATACGAGGAATTGGACACATTGTACAGTACTGTCGGTAAATTCGTCGCTGATGGTTTGAACACCTACGATAAGAATGCAACAGCAACGCCTAGTTCTCTATTCGGTACTTTGATGATGCTTAAGGCTGCATGCACGAACAATCAGAACTACATTGACAGATTGATTACTCCATTTATGAAAGTCCTGCATCGAATGGCTAAGGATCATTTACATCCGACTCCAACCGAGACAAATCAAATTGGTAGCGAACTATTGATACTGAGTCTCGATCTAGTGAAGAATCGCGTTGGCGTAATGGGTGTTGAAATGCGTAAATCATTCATTGGTTCAATTCTCGTGGGTCTTATTGAAAAGACCCAAGACATCAAAGTCATGAAAGCAATAACAAAAATGCTCGAGGAATGGATGAAGAATAAGAATCCAATCGCTATGAATCAGACACCGAGTCTTAGGGAGAAATCCATTTTGTTGGTGAAGATGATGCAGTATGTTGAGAAACGTTTTCCGGACGATTTAGAACTTAATGGGCAGTTTTTGGAATTGGTGAATTTTGTCTACAGGGATGATACACTCAAGAGTTCGGAATTGACGTCGAAATTAGAACCCGCATTTCTTTGTGGATTGCGATGCATTCAGCCGCATATTCGTGCAAAGTTCTTTGAGGTTTTTGATGGTTCGATGAAACGACGTTTGCATGATCGACTGCTTTATATTATCTGTAGTCAAAGTTGGGACGCAATGGGTCCGCATTATTGGATCAAGCAGTGTATTGAACTTCTAATAGTGACGGCGAATTCGACGACTCATATACAAATGTCGAATCAGGATATTCTGTTACCTAGTGTAACGGCTTTGATTAATATGTCCGACGGGGAGGAGCAGAAGAATTTCATGATGTACACGAGCGTTAAGGAGGAACCATTGGACATTGGTGATGATGTTAAGGACGAACTGATGGATTTGGATCTTTCGAATGTGGATCCAGGTACGGAGGACATTGCCAGTGGGAGAAAATCAACACTTGGTCAATTGATAGCAAAACAGGGGGATTTTCTAGAGAGTGCGAAAAAAATACGAACGGAGGAATTATTGAACGCTGCGGCACAACTTTGTCATATGGATACAACATTAGCGGAGCAGGTCTGGTTGGATACGTTCCCGCGTTTATGGGCGATACTCGACGAGCATCAGCAGAATACCCTAATTGCGGAAATGGTGCCATTTATCTGTAGCGGAACTCATGTGATACAGAAAGACTGTCATCCGAGTGCAATCGCGACATTTGTGGAGGCACTCGCGCATTGTAATCCCCCAGTGCCGATGAGACCCGCAGTGATGAAATATCTAGGAAAGTCCCACAATCTCTGGCATCGGATGACATTGAGTCTGGAGCAAATGGCCTTTGACAATGGCAACAATCAGTTCAAGATCAAGAGAGAATCGGATTGTTATGACTTCGAACCGGACAATAGTCCACATACGGAGATATTGGATTCCCTGTCGGACATGTATTCCCTGTTGTGTGAGGAGGACATGTGGTCGGGCCTTTGGCAGAAGCATGCCCATTACAAGGAGACACTACAAGCGACAGCTTTGGAGCAACAAGGATTTTTCGAGCAAGCCCAAGGAGCTTACGATCTAGCGATGACGAAATTCAAACAAGATTTTGTCACAACACCAGCGCCTTTTAAAATCCAAAGGGAGGCGATATTATGGGAACAACGATGGATCCGCTGCGCCAAGGAGTTGAACCAATGGGATCTACTGCTCGAATATGGAACCCGAAAGACCGAGAAGAATCCGTTTTTGATCCTGGAGAGTTCCTGGCGAATTCCAAATTGGCCCCTAATGAAGGAGGCGCTAGCCCAGGTGGAGCAGAACTGCCCCAAGGAAATGGCTTGGAAGGTGAATCTCTACAGGGGTTTTTTGGTCATCTGCCACAATGACGATCAACATCTTAGTGCCGTCGAACGTTACGTCGAATTAGCATCCGGTCTGTGTATGCGCGAATGGAGACGTCTTCCACATATCGTCAGTCACATACATCTCCCTCTCTTGCAAGCCGCTCAACAAATTATGGAACTTCAGGAAGCGATGCAAATTCATCAGGGACTTATCCATGGTAGGAGTAATTCGGTCCATGATATGAAGGCAATTGTGAAAACCTGGCGTAACCGACTGCCGGTAATTGCCGACGATTTAAGTCACTGGTCCGATATATTCACGTGGCGGCAGCACCACTATACGTTCGTGTCCAATCACTATGATTCACAACCCGAACAAACTACGAATCATTCCATGTTGGGTGTTCACGCCTCAGCGCAGGCAATCATCCACTTTGGGAAAATTGCCCGCAAGCATAATTTGTGTGGCGTGTGTTTGGATTCACTATCAAGGATTTATACAATACCAAGTGTTCCGATTGTCGACTGCTTTCAGAAGATACGACAACAGGTGAAGTGCTACCTACAGATGGCGTCAATAACCGGGAAGAATGAACTCCAGGAGGGATTGGAAGTCATCGAATCGACGAATCTAAAGTACTTTACAAAAGAAATGACAGCTGAGTTTTATTCCCTTAAGGGAATGCTTTTAGCCCAACTTGGACGATCTGATGACGCTAATAAGGCATTCTCCGCGGCTGTTCAACTATCGGACACGTCGATCAAAGCCTGGGCTCTTTGGGGTGATTACTTGGAGCATATTTTCACCAGGGACGCTAGGCAAATACCAATCGGAGTATCGGCGATTACTTGCTTCCTTCATGCAAGTCGTCATCAAAATGAATCGAAATCGCGCAAGAATTTAGCAAAAGTCCTCTGGTTACTGACCTATGATGATGATAAATCATCATTAATGGAAGCAGTCGATAAATACGCCGTGGGCGTTCCTCCCATTCAATGGCTGCCCTGGATTCCGCAACTGTTGATGTGTCTCGTACGACACGAGGGCAATGTGATTCTCAATCTGTTGAGTCAAGTTGGTCGTATGTTTCCCCAGGCTGTTTACTTTTCAATTCGAACCCTCTATCTTACGTTGAAAATTGAGCAACGTGAGCGTTACAAGAGTGCGGAACTTGCCGCTGGTAAGGCGCAAGATGGCGTCGAGGGTAGAACGAACGTTCAACAGCAAGGTCCACCCGAAACGGGACCAATAAGAGCCACATTACCAATGTGGCGTTGTTCGAAAATTATGCACATGCAACGTGATATTCATCCGACAATTCTGTCGAGTTTGGAGGGAATTGTCGATCAAATGGTATGGTTCCGTGAGACATGGTACGAGGAAGTTTTGAGACAATTGCGACAAGGTTTGGCGAAGTGTTATGCAATTGCGTTTGAGAATCGTGGTGCCGTGAGTGAGGCGACAATAACGCCGCATACGTTGAATTTTGTCAAGAAATTGGTATCGACATTTGGAATTGGAATTGAGAATATTTCGTCGTCACAGAATGTGAATAATAGTTTTGGATCAGCGGCTTCGGAGTCACTTGCTCGACGGGCGCAGGCAACTGTTCAGGATCCAGTGTTCCAGCGAATGAAAGGACAGTTCACGAGCGATTTTGATTTCACTGTTCCTGGTGCGAGGCTCTTGCATAATCTCATCAGTAAATTGAAGAAGTGGATCAAAATTTTGGAGGCTAAGACAAAATTGCTGCCTAAGTAAGTTAACGTTGCGTGGATGTGACAATTTTTTTCAAATGCTTCGAATTATTCTAGAATAGTAAAAATCTCGTTTGTTTTCATTTTGCAGATCGTTTCTAATTGAGGAGAAATGCCGTTTTCTGAGTAATTTCAGTCTGAAGACGGCGGAAGTCGAACTACCAGGCGAATTTCTACTTCCGAAGGTATTTACCAGTATTTTTTGATTCTATTTTATTAGAAAAATTTCATATTCAAGGACATTTATCATTTGGGTTTACTATTTATTTTATCTCCATTAACTTCCTTGGGTCGAGAATTTTTCATTCGGGTTCGATTATATCTAAAAGTTTTTGACATGGAATCATGTGCCCAGAGAGTTTTTTTTCTACTTTTTGTATGGAGAACAAGTTTGTCTATAGAAACCTTCCTCCAGCTTTGAACAGTTTTGAGATAATCGCTAAAAAAGACTTTATGGTTATTTTCTTAAGTCGGGTTTCTTACATTCGGGTTCGATTATTTCCGAATCGGTTCAAAATGGGATCGAGTCTCCAGAGACTTTTTTTCTTCTTGTTTTCTAAAGAGTAACTTTGCCTCTAGAGACCTTCCTCTATCTTTGAACAGTTTCGAGATAATGGCTAAAAAAGACTTTATGATTATTTTCTTAAATCGGGTTTCTTACATTCGGGTTCAATTATTTCAGAAGCGGATCGAAATGGGATCGAGTCTCCAGAGACTTTTTTCTCCTTGTTTTCTAAAAAGTAACTTTGCCTCTAGAGACCTTCTTCTATCTTTGAACAGTTTTGAGATAATCGCTAAAAAAGACTTTATGGTTACTATCTTGGGTCAACCGTCTTCCATTCGGGTTCAATTATTTCGGAAGCGGTTCGAAATGGGATCGAGTCTCCAGAGACTTTTTTTCTCCTTGTTTTCTATAGAATAACTTTGCCTCTTGTAGCCTTCCTCCATCTTTGAACAGTTTCGAGATAATCGCTAAAAAAGACTTTATGTTTATTTTCTTAAGTCGGGTTTCTTACATTCAGGTTCGATTATTTCCGAATCGGTTCGAAATGGGATCGAGTCTCCAGAAACTTTTTTTCTTGTTTTCTAAAGAGTAACTTTGCCTCTTGTAACATTCCTCCATCTTTGAACAGTTTCGAGATAATTGCTAAATTTTTCTTTTCCTATTTCTAGCATTCACATTATTACGTGAGAATAGCAAGATTCATGCCAAGGGTGGAGGTTGTTCAGCGCCATAATACAGCAGCAAGACGCTTAAGAATTCGCGGTCACAATGGACGTCTCTATCCCTATTTGGTAGTGAATGACGCAGGACTGGGTGACGCAAGACGCGAGGAACGTGTTCTACAATTGTTGCGCATGCTCAATCATTATCTCACCCGGCAGAAGGAAACTTCTCGAAGATTTTTGCATTTCACTGTACCAAGAGTTGTGGCCGTTTCGCCGCAAATGCGTCTCGTCGAAGATAATCCCGCCTCAGTTTCATTGCTCGACATTTACAAGCAAGGATGCACAAAAATGGGAATTGAACATGATGCACCAATTGCACGCTATTATGAGAGATTGGCAACCGTTCAGGCGCGTGGCACACAGGCGAGTCATCAAGTGTTGCGCGACATCTTGCGGGAAGTCCAAACAACAATGGTGCCACGAACATTGCTCCGTGATTGGGCACTGAAAACTTTCCCAGCCGCTACGGATTATTGGACCTTCAGAAAAATGGTACGATTTTTGAAAAGAAAAAATGGTTTTTTCTTCTTCTTTATTTTGATGTTTTTTTCTTTCTTCTTCCTTATTTTGATGTTTTTTCTTTCTTCTTCCTTATTTTGATGTTTTTTTCTTTCTTCTCCCTTATTTTGATTTTTTTTTCTTTCTTCTTTTGATTTTATTCTCTTTTTAAATTTACAGTTCACTCTGCAACTTTCGTTGGCATGTTTCGCGGAATATGTTCTACATTTGACGAGACTCAATCCGGATATGATGTACGTTCATCAGGACTCGGGGCTGATTAATGTCGCCTACTTCAAGTTTGACGTGGATGACACTTCCGGCGAATTAGACGCAAATCGTCCGGTTCCGTTCCGATTGACGCCCAATATCTTGGAATTCCTGACAAATACTGGTAATTTTTTTCAATTTTCTCTTTTTAATTCTTTTTTACTGATACAGTCTTTTGGACAAATTGAACCAGAAGAGAAATGTAAAAATATTGTTTTTGAGGTTATCTTGGCATTTTTGCTTATTTTGACTATATTTAAATGTAGTTTCACAATTATTTTCCACTTTCTTCCTTAACAGTAATTTTTTATTTATTATTTACTTTATTTATTGTTAAAAATTTTTTTTTAAATTATTTTATTAAATATTCCTACTGTTGTTATTTCTTCAGTGTTGAAAAAGTTGTCAGGAAGCGACTACAGCGCCACTTGATTCATAAGCCCCTCTTATTTCTACATTTTTAACGTTTTAAGCAAAACGTAACCTCAAAAATTTTATTTGTAGTTTTGTTGCATGTTAAAAACAAATTTTTATTTCGAGGTTATGTCAATGAGTTAAACCTCACCTGAAGCGAAACATAACCCTAAAAAAAATTCATTTCAATGTTTCAATTATACAAATACTTTTCCAAAAGTATTAATTCAATAAAATTTTATTATTTATTGCAAAAATAGAAAATAGAAATTAAAATAAAAAAAAAAGAAAATCAATGGAAATTAATGGAAATTTTATGTTTTTTCTAAAAAGGTGTTTCAGGCCCATTGACGGCGTGCGCAATAGCGACTGCGCGATGTCTCGTTCAACCTTCATTCAAGGTTCATGCAATTTTAAGGGCAATATTGCGTGACGAAGTGATTGCCGATCATAATAAAAAGCAGGACGATCCAGAGAATGCGTCACAAACGCCAACCGACATGGAGGGAGAACTTTTAATTACAATGGTGACAAGAGCCGTCACGGCAATTATATCAAGACTGAATTCATTGGCCAATTTTGATGGCACCGACAGTAAAGTTAGTACATTGGTTGCCGCTGCCAATAGTCACGACAATCTCTGTCGAATGGATCCATCATGGCATCCATGGTTGTAAATTATTAAAAATACCGATAAATTTTCCTCCTTTTTTTTTTTTTTTTTGATTTTCCTACTGTGATTCTAACAATTTTTTTTTGTTTAGTAAAAATTTTCCCTTTTTTTGTTTTTAATAGTAGAAGGGAAATTTAACACCCTTTTGCAAAAAATAAATATTTAATATTTTAAGAGGGGGAGGGGGGGATTTTTTTCTAAATTAAAAAAAATGAAATTGTTTCGAAACAATTTTTTTTATTGTTAAAAATTTTCTCCCATTTCTGCCCCTCCCCCCTTTTTTTCCCCCTTTGGCAGAAAATTGTTCTTTCTTTTATTTTTTAAAGTAGAAGGAAAAGAAAATTTATCGAATTCTTAAATTGTCAATAATTAATATTCCAATGTTTTTGTCCATTAATTACATTTTCTTTTTTCAAATGACTGTACATTTTTGAAAATGTATTTTTTCGCTTTCTCCATGTTGTACAAAAAAGATTTTCCGATTATTAATTTTCTTTTTGCAAAAGATCCGCCTGGAAAAAAAACTGTAAATATTGTAGTATTTTAATTTTTTTTCTCTCTCTTCTCTTTATAATTGCACCGGGAATTCGATTGTACAGAGAAAATAAAAGAAAAGAGAAGTAAAAAAAAATGAATGAATGAATGAATGAATGAAAAAAAGTGGCGGATCTTAATTAAATTAATTTAATCTAATTCTTAATTCAATTTTTGAACAAAAGTGATAAAAAATTATTTGATTTAAGTACATAAGATATAAAATAATAATTAATAAATTAAAATATTAAGGAGAGAAGGAAAAAAATAGTTTTGTTTGTAATTCATAATAATTGTTTTTTACGGAATATGAAAATTCTGTATTTATGATGATCGTAAATTATTTAAGAAAAAAAGAAACAATGTAGATTTTAAGATATACAAATATTGTAGAAAATATCGTAAATTATAAAAGACGATAACTGTAGAATAAAAAATTTTTTTTTCTAAAAAAAAATTGATATTTTATTAAAAAAGAAATTTTTCATTCAGTTTATTAATTTTTTAATTATTATTATTATTATTATTATTATTATTATTAATATTTTTTACAGTA
>JUFY01023913.1:0-12395 GCA_001855655.1 Leptopilina clavipes | reverse complement strand
AAAAAATAAATAAATAAATAATAATAATAATAATAGTAATAATAATAATAATAATAATTTAATCCACAGATATTGCGACCTCATAGTTTATTAACAAATTTCGTTATGGATGATACATCGGCGAATTCCTGTGACGATGTTTTTGTTTATATAGCTGATACTACTGCAGCTGGTAAGAAAATTTTCTCAATTATTTATTTGGAAAATTAATTTTCGAATTAAGTTAGTGATTAAATAATCAATTATTCATTTATTAATAAAAAATACATGATGATAAATTTAATAAGTAGAATTAGATAATTTTAATAAATAAATAATTATTTATTATGAATCATTCTTTATTAATACGTTATGTATTTTTTTTATTAATATTATATATGTATAATTTAAGGATATTAATTTTTTTTATATAAAGAATTTGTTAATTTATTTAGGTATGCTTGTACTGGATGGTACTTCCGATAGAAGTTGGAGAGTTACTCATTCTTCCATGTTTCCTAATCCTGATTCCATGACTTATCGGGTAAAATGAAATTGTTTTTTAATTATTTATTTAATTATTTATCTAATTAAACATTTTAAAAAATTTTTTTATATTTCCTAAAAAAATTAATTATAAGTCTATTTTAATTATAATTATTATTGTTTTTTTTTGTTATTATAATTCATGGTAATTATAATAATAAGTAAAAAATTTTTTTTGTAAACATAATTAATAATAAGAATAATTATGGTTCTTTTTTGTATAGATTGGAGAAGACATTTTTGAACTTCCAGATGGAATTATTGGATTGGGATTTTCGGCAAATTTAGGGACAGTTTATTTTAATCCACTTGCTTCTGATCGTTTATTCAGTGTTCCAACTTCGGCACTTCAAGCTGGTGCTCCTCCATTTGGAGAACAACTTCCAGTTACTTTTATTGGAAAAAAATCCAGTCAAGGTCCAGCTCTGACCGTTGACTCGAAAGATGATTCAATTACTTTTTCTCCACTCACCGAAACTGCAATTGCAGCTTGGCATCCTTTGTCAAACGATCAAAGGTAGAGAAGACAGAGAGAGAGAGAGAGAGCAAAAAATTTTGAAAAAATTTTTACTCATTTTAATATTAAAAAAAAAATATTTTATCTATTTTTATTTATTTATTTTAGTTTATTTCAGTTGCTTTATTTTTATTTTATTTACTTTAGTTACTTAATTTTATTCACTTTTTTCATTTTCTATTTCCATTATACTTATTCTTTACTTTTATTTAATAATAAATGGAAATCAAAATTAATTAAAAAACATTATTAATTAAATATACATCTTATTTACTCTCTGATTAACTTTGTTTATTCTATTTAGATGGTTTAGTTAATAATTTTCCTTTTTTCTGTTTTAATTAATTTTTTCATTTTCCCCCCAGGATACTTGCCTATAATCCAGAACAATTGCAATTTGTCGCTGAATTGAAATTCATCGACAGAGACAGAGGAAATCTTTGGATGCTCTCGACAAAGTTTCAAAAATTCTTCCTCAGGAAAATTGACGCTCGACAAAGTAATATTCGAATCATGAGATTACGACCCCCATCGCATTCATCACACAATGGACAATATGATTTTCAAAATGTTATTTACAATAATAACACATATGGACATAAAATTTAACATTATTTTCTTTCATATATATATATATAGTAATTTAAAACATGAAACATAAAATAATTGATCAAAAAATGTTTTTCTAAATTTTTCTCACTTTAATAAATAATTAAAAAATTATTTAATTGAAAATTTCAAATTTTATATATAATTTTACAATTCGATTAATTTATATTTTATAACTATTTCTCAAATTTCACAAGAAAAAAATATTATTTATTCATTTATTATTTTGAATATTATAATAACTGTAAATATAATATATCTTTATTTACTTGTTCGCTGATATTTACCTATACCTTTAACCCCTTAACCATTGTAACTGCTTATTTGAACCTTTAAATTAAATTATTTTTCAATAGAAATTTATTAGTTACAAATATGGAAGATTCGTAAAATTTACAAATTTAATTATTCAAGATAATTTAAACAATATACTAATAATACTAATACTAATATTAAAAAAACTAATAAATATATGTGATAAATAAAATATAAATAGTAAAGTTGAAATTTAATTGAAATATTTTAAATTTCAATTTATTATTTAAATAGTGCTTCATTTGTGACAAAAAAAGTTAATTTTAAAATTTGAATTGAAAATATTCGCCTGATGAATGCAACACGACTAACGTCACAGGAAAACTAAAAGAATACTATAAAGGATTCTTTTTTATTTACAGTTTGCATATCTTTTTCTCTTTCTCTCTCACAAAAAAAATTAATAATAATTTAAAATACAAATAATAATAATAATTTTCATTATTGTATTGCTTTTTTAGTTAATAAAATAAATAATTTACGTTTTGAAAAAATAATAACCGATTATTCAAAAAGAAAATTTTTTTAGAATAAATTTTAATTTTTATGTATACAAGTAGACTAATCAAAATATAAAATAATTGATTTGTTTACTTGTGATTTAGAAAATAAAAAAAATAAACATCTACTTATTATTACATTTGCAAATTATTTATTAATTGAAATATAATAATCGTGTTTTTTTAATTGAAATATAATAAATAAAAATAAAAATGTAAAAATAATAATTTATTTATCAAGCAAAATGATTCGCTTATATTTTACAAACAAAGAAACGAATATTGAAATTTTTAAAAATTTTAATAACAGTTTACTTTTTTAATTAATTAATTCAATTATAGACAGTAAGAAAAATTAGTTTTCTTACATAAAAATAATTTTTTTTTCTTTTCCGACGAAAATTAATGAATCTTGAATTTTTCCATTTAAAATAAAGATTTAATCGTTTCATATGTAATATTTCACGTTCGATATTATTATTTTATTTTTTAAATAATGAATACCGCAGTCGATTGTAATGCGTGTGAAAGTTTAATATAAATTTAAGTGAAAATCATCTATATAGACTTATGTCATCAGAATTTATTTTCTAGTCTCTAAATTTTCATGTATAAATAAATCTTTTTTATTCATTTTTTTTTAATGCTTAAAACCGATTTGCCAAACAATTATATCAGGTTTGTCAATAATAGAGACATAGGAATGTTACCTTATGCCTTGGAAAGTGTTTGTTTTTTTTTTAATTTAATCGAGTACATAGCGTGTCGCATATCCGTACGTGTATAAACGTGACTTAGAAAAATCAAATTTTCGACACTTTCGCCATGCAAAGAATTTCCTTTTGTACTTGAGAAATTACATTTCCTAATTTTTACAATTAAAAATTTTCAAATTTATAAAAATAAAAATTTTTTGCAATATTTTTTGTTGAAATTAAAATTTTATTTGAGATTTATTACCTAAAGGTTTTTAATTTCATTAAAATTAAAGTTTAATAAAGTTATTGAAAATTTATCAAAAAATTCCAGTGTTTGAATAATTTTTAATAACTCAAAAAAAATGATTGAAAATATTATCAATTTATGGAAAAGTAATAATAATAATAAAAATTATTGAAAAAGTTATTAAAAATTTTGTAACAAAATAATTGATGAGTTATATAAAAATTATTTAAAGAAGTTAATTAAAATTTATTGAAATTTTATGAAGAAATTAAAAAGTTTTTGAAATATTATTGAAAAGTGATTGAAAATTTAATAAAAAGTTTGAAAAATTCTGGAAAATTGTTTAAAAAGTTAAAGGTAAATTATTTAAAAAAAAATACACGACAAAAAGGAAAATTTGTTTTCTTTTTTAATAATAAATCAAAGCAAAAATTGATAATTAAAATTTTAAAATGACAGTGAAATGAAAAACGATAAATTATTGTATAACTGAAATGTCAAATGTGACCTCACACATTGACCCTTGTCTTTGACACTTAAATCAAGTTTTACTTTCCCCAAGCGTCAATTATATATTCGAAATTGTTGTTTTACTTTGACATTAATAAAATTCTACTTGCCTCATTTTCTATGTATCTATATAGAAAAAAAATGTATTAAATGTTTACGTAAATAGTGATTTAAATAATAATATATACATTTTGCCAATTAACGAAAGTGGAACTTGATAATTTATTTTAGTAAAATTTTTATTTGTTTATCTTCAAGTGCATATTTAAAAAAAATTTAATATATAAATTAAACTTGAACAAGTTTCTATTTTGTTTTATTCGTATTTAGACGATCGCTCACTCGGTTATAACGCGAATAAATACACTGATTATAAATTAGATTCACATTATAGTGAAATCGATATATTACAAACATGTAACTCTAAATGTGAAGCTATTTTCATTAAATATTACGAATAGTAATTAATTTATTATTTTATCTGGTATTATGCGTTGCATATAACATTCCATGTAAATGAATTTTTACGCTATTTTTTATTTTCTTTTTCAAAATGATGAATATAAATTCAAAATGATTTTTAATCACCGTTATTTTTTATTCTTTTCCAAATTGAAAAATAATTTTCCATTATTATTTACTCTTTTCCAAATTGAAAAATAATTTTTCCTTATGATAAAACAAAAAATAATAAAATTAAATGGAAAAATAATAAATAATAGAAAAAATAAGGAAATAAATAAAAAATAAAAATTGCAAATGTACATAAAAAATGACAAATTGTGAAAAAATGGCAAATTAATGATTAAATATAGAAAGTACAATATATCATACCAAAAAAATGCTTTATCAAAAGAGAAAATGCATGACACGATAATAGGCAAAGCTAGTTTATCAAGTACAAAATGCGTTATGCAAAATACAATTTTTATTCCAAATGTCGAATAGTTTACAGTTCAATTTCACTTTTCCACTCTCAATTAAAATATTTAAACATATTATACGATGCCTTTAATTCATTCACTCCCAACGATTTTATTTATTTCTATATAAAACATAAATATATAATTTTTATTCCAATAATAATATAACAATTTTATTTTCAAATTATTATAAATTATAATTTTACATTCTTGATGAAAAGAAGAAGAAAAATTAATTATTTATGAAAATTGGATTTTTAATTGTACCATGTTCTTATTTATTATATTATATTTCAAATTAATTGAGAAAGAAGGGAATTTATTATTTTTGCATTAGTTCTCGTAAATAATGAAAAAAAAATCATATAAATTTTAATATTAGTGTTTAGTTGTATTTGTTTAAAAAACAAAAATTGAATTTATTTGTCAGTTCTGTTGAAAAAAAAGTGAAAGAAAATGTGAAAGCCAAGTAAAGAATGAACAGTAAATGAGTACTTGTAAATCTAATTTATGCGCTTTAAAACAGCGAGAATAACACTTTCGTCATTGATTTTGTTATTTGTTTTTGTTTAGAACATTATATTTTTAAATTAATTGTAAACATTATATTTGAAATAATGATAATTTACTATAAAAATTAACAATATCAATTTCGGGATATTTTTTGCTTTCATTTATTTATTTTTTTGTATTATTTTGTTTCATTTTATTTTTTTTATTTTGTTTCTGTTATTTTACTTATATATTTTCTTTTCAATTTATTTTACAATTTTTTGTTTTATTTTATTTGTAATTTTTTATTTTATCTATATAACATTTTCATTTATAACTTTTTATTTTATCTATATAACATTTTCATTTATAACTTTTTGTTCTTCCTTTAATATTAATTTTTTTTCTTTAATTTGTTTGTTTGCTTTTTATTCTGTTTATTATAATTTTTTGTTTATTTTATGTTTGTTTTATTTTGTTAATTTAATTTTATTAAGTTTATATTATTACTCCGTTTTTTATTTTATTTAAAGTTCTAAACAAGCTTCCCTTTCCATTTTAATTTAAACGTTTTTCCTTCATATTCTAGTATTTGCTTTTTTCTGCAACTCAAACATTAACTGAAACGAAATAATATAGTAAAGGTATTAATGTTACCTTTTAAATGTTTCACGAATGTTAATATATAACGAAAAGAAAATATGTGAGTTTAAAATAAGAGCCAAAAAATTTAGAAAACCTATTTTGTATTATTAATTATTAAAAATTAAAAAAACATGTAGTATAACGTTAATAGAAATTTTTACATAAACAGAAAGGTAATTGTATATTTTCTTCCTAAAATTTTGTTACACCTTTCCAGTGATTTGAACAAATTTTTTCTCAGAAAATTTCTTGCATTGTATATTACATAATTGAAAAAAGTCGAGAACAAAAATATTCACGACCAACGTAATATTTTTTTATGCTCATGAGAATAGTAAAAAGAAATTAAAAATTTAAATGTATGAATCAATTTAGAAACTTTTCCCTTAATTTCGTTGGTTTATTAATAAATAAATAAATTATTAATTAGATATTTAGTTAGTTAAAATGTCAATTAGTTAATTGGGTTTTTATTTCATTGGTCAATTTCATGAATAGTAACATTTCAAATTAGTTTAATAATAAATTAGTAAATTAATTAACTAGCAAATTCAATAATTAATCAACTAATTAATTAGCCAATTATTCAACTAATTAATTAGTCAATTAATCAACTAATTAATTAACCAATTAATCAACTAATTAATTCGCTAATTAATCAACTAACTAATCAGTCAATTAATGAATAAATTAATTAGTTAATCAATACACTGGTTAATTAGTCTGTTGGAAAATTTTAAAAAATTTTATTTATTTTAGTTTCAATTCTTTTTATTCTCACAAAATTGAAACTTGGTGATTTGTTTTAATTGAGATTACGAATATTAATTATTTTTCAAAAGGAAAAAATTTTCGATTTTATTAAACTTAAAAGCTTATAGAAGCAAATAATTATAACAAAAAGTGAATGATCTAATTATGAAAAATAAAAACAATAAACTTCGAAGCGTAACTTCAACGAATTCGTTCATAACTTTTATAGAAATAATTTTTACACTAGCGATTCTTACACTGGTTTTTTTGATATTTAAAAATAAAATTTGCAAAGTGACGTAAAAATAATAAAATACAAATAGGTAAAAAAAGGGTTAAATGAAAAAAATTAAAGAAAATTTCCCACTTTTATGAAAAATACACGATTTACTTTAAAAATATTAATGGAATAATTTTTTCAAATTTATAAATATACAAAATAAATAAATAGAAAATAAATGTAAATTTAATAAATAAGTAAATAAATGAATAAATAAATATTCATACGTATTAAACAAATACTGTACTTTTATTATTATTATTATTATTATTATTATTATTATTATTATTATTATTATTATTATTATTATTATTTAAAATACTGGTAAAAATACTGGTAAAATAAATAAATAACAATAAATAGAAATTGAATATTCATTATTATTAATTTACTTTTAATAATTATTGTAAAATGATGTAATTCTGGATCTTTTCTCAGGAAACAGTGTTGGAAAACAGTTATACTAGTGAGATTTTGCTCGTTTAAAACTGTCCAAATCGCAGTCTCACTGTGACCGTCTTACCGGTTGGAGCGCCTCATTTGAAACGGGTCGTTCCATTTAAAATCAACAATCATGATAAAAACAATTAAATAAAAAATTTTTTTTCAACGAAAACAAAAACTCGTAAAAAAAATTTTTAATTTTAATAGAAACAAAAAAAAAAATTTGCCAATTCTTAGTTTTAAGTGCAGTGCCAGTGAAAGTGTCAATTTAGTGTGAAAAAAAATTTGAATACTTATTTACGACACAGACTCCCCCCCCAATAAGAAGATTATTTTTGCGCACTATTGATTCACAAAATCATAAAAAAAACGGAAAAAAATTGAAATTTCCATTTAGATAACACTTCTTAGGTATAACTATTTATTTATTTTATATAATAATTTGTGTCATAATAAACAATCGGTTATTCTCTTTTGACTAAATAATTTTCCTACAAATTAAAAAATTCGTATTTATTTCTTAGATTATAGTTATAGACTTTTAAATTATAAAATTTTAAATTGAAATTAAAAAATAAATAAAAAAAATAATATTAAAATAAAAACAAAATAAATATAAAATTAAAATTTATATTGAAAAATGAAAATTTGTATTAAATACAATTTTTAATGAAAAATATATTGTTCATTGTTAATTAATATTAGTAAAAAAACTTTTAATAATTACTTTTTATTATTATTACTTTTTATTTCATATGAATAAAAATTTTCTTTCGAAATTTACATTTATTATTTATTGCTACTGTTTTACATTGATCGTTTAATAATAAAACGAAAGTTTATTGCTCACAAATCTATTAATTACATCGTAAATCATACCAAAAATTGAATAATTACAAATAAGTACAATATACTTTCATTGATTGTAGTGACATTTAGACAATTAGTTAACAAGCCAATTCAGTTAAGAAATTATTTACTGACATTTCATTTTTAACTGCTTATGAAATTTGTTATATGATGTATAATAAATAATTTTGCACTTATAAAATTTGTTATTGAGACAAACCAAATAATATTAAATCAAAATTGGAATAAATTTAAAATAGAAATGACATTGAAGAATAAAATAAAAATTTTACAATAATTGACAAATTAATTACTTTTTAAAATTAAATAATAATTATTATCATTGAGTTAATTAATTTTTTTTTCTTTATTATTTTTTTCAGTTTATTTATTATTATTGTTTCTGAGTAGTCTCTTGTTTTTAATTTTTCTAAAATTTTTTAATTTGTTAATTATTTATTTATTGATTTCTTTTTTATTTTTCTTAAATATAAAATTACATTTACAAGTATTCTTTTTTTTATAACCAACAGCTTATTAAATTAAAAATTATTAACAATAATTATTCAAATTCAATTAGTTGATTTATTAATTTTGAACATTCCAATTACAAAATTAATCAACTAATTAATATTTGAAAGAAATCGTATAAATCCTTTAAATCTACTTATTAAATGGGTAAAAAATTTATCCAGACATTCAAAACAAATCCATAAAAATTGTGCAATAAAAAGAATTTCTATACATACAATAAAAAATAAATATTTAACTGTAAAATTATTATAATTACAGTGTTTATATGCAATTTTTTTTCTATATTTTATTTTTATCGCACCTATTTATTTAAAAACGCACTGCTTTACTTTAAATGGTTATATAGTTTGTTGAAATGATTATATTTTATTGTGTGTACATGTGTTTTTTTTTCTCTTTCTGTTAAAATGTAAATTAAAAAAAAAGAACTACACAGAATTTTATAGAGTTCGTAAAAAATAAATTTTGCGTCCAAAACAAGTTGAGAGGAAAATTAATAACAGTTTTTGTAGTAAATTATTCATGAAGTCCTGTGTCATTTTTATGTATATGAAAAAATAAAACAAAACGATTTATGAAAAATGGAGATTTTTTCTATATTTTATTAGGTAAATGTCCTTTTATTAATTCAAGGAAAAACTATTTTTACATTATGAATAAAATGCAATTGTTTCGTTAGAGAAAAAGTTTTAATTTTTAACCATTAAAAGAAGATATTTTTTCTTGTCTCAAAATAATACAATTTTGGATCTTGAAATTATGCACTTCTGAAAAAATTTTTTTCTTTTTTTTTAAATTTTTTGAATAAGCAGTCAATTTTTGGTCTTAAAATCACATTATTCCTGGTCTTAAATTCAGTCAAAAACTTAACTTTCAATGAATTGTCAAAAAAAATTATTTTCAAATTTATAAACCGTCGATGAAAAATAACTTTGTTCAAATTTTACATTTAACTCAATATTTAATTAATTATTAATTATTATTCATCAATTATTAATTAATCAACCATTAATGATTAATTGTTTATTATTTTTTAACACATTAGATTACTAATTTGCCGTTTAAAAATGTCCATTTTATTCAGAATTAAAGGCAAAATTTCCTTGTACAATCGTTAATTGTTCTCACTATAGTGAACTAAAATTTCCATTTAAATTGGACAGGCAATTATGACAATAGAAAGAAAATTGTTTTAAACTTGAAAGAGAAAAACTGACTCAGAAAATTCGTCATAGAAAAAATGCAAAAGAATGTTGTCCTCCTTTTGTATATAAAGTTATATGTGTTACGATTTTTCACTTATTGTACCTTGACACGCATCTCTCTCTCTCTCTCTGCAATTTCTATGTCTAAGTAAATTCTTTTTTTTTCCTCTAAATGTTTTTCTTTTTTTTTCTTCATTCATTTTTTTTTCGACTTTTAACGAGCAATTATTATATTTACCGATTGCATATTATAAACACTAATATACAGTTTCTCTTGTGCAAAAAAAAAAAAAAAAAATGTAGATACACATGAAACTATATGGATTGTTAAATGCTTACAACAAACATAAATTACCCCGTTCATGTTACGTATTATATGACAGGTAACAAAAAAAAAAGGTGCCATTCTCTAAGGCATGTGGCGTTTTTTTAAATAAATAAAGAATAAGAAATTGTTTCACAAAATAAATAAATAATCCAATGGTTTTGTTTGTAAATTATAATTATAACTGGAGAAGATTATCATTGTTTTTTTGCTTTTTTTTTTTTTGCAGAAAATTGTATGAAAAATGCGAAAAACACTGGAGTGGACTTTTCAAATTGTTTTCCTGGTCTTTTCGCTAATTGCCGTGAAGTCTCATTCAACAGTGAATAAACTGAGGGGCGTGTATTCTTGGAAAGCGTTGGAATTTGCTTTTCCAAATAATCAAGCGAGGGAAAATGCAATTTTAGTTGGCGATTTTATACCCGGGAATCCTGTGCCAATTGATGTTGATGTCGATTACGGAGGTGACAATTTACTATAAATTATAATTATTATGCATAATTGAAAATTCAATCGATCTGAATCTGTAATTTATTTTTTATAATCTTATTCTTTTCATTTATTTCTTTATTCATTTAGTAATTTATTTTTTAGGTTCATTACTTAATAATTTGTTTACTTATTTAATTAATTATTTATTTACTTAATAATTTGTTTGTTAATTTATTTAGTAACTTATTTCTTTATTATTTATAAGTAATTTCTTTCTTTATTAATTTAATAGTTTCATTCTTTATTTATTTAATAATTAATTTGTTTATTTATTAAGTACTTTATTATTTAATTTTTTTAATAGTTTATTTCTTTTATCATTTAATATTTTTTTCGTTCTTTTTTAATGTTTCTCTTTTTTGCTTTAATTTTTTTTATATTTTCTTATCATAGCTTAAAATATTCCAATCAAATTCTTGGAATATTCCCTTGGAATATTAAATAGACAAATGTTTTTTCAATATTCCACGAGAATATTCTTACAATATTCCATAAGAATATTCCTCCAATATTCCAAATAACCGTTTCTGAAGTGGGAGTATTTGAAATAATTTAAATAAATATTCCAAGTATCTGTAATGGAATATTTGGAAAAATCGAATATTCCACATTTTAAATATTTAACATTCCGAATATTCCACATTTGAAATATTCAACATTCCAAATATTCCATATTCCGAATATTCTACATTTAAAATATTCAATATTCCAAATATTTCACATTCCAAATATTCCATACTCCAAATATTTGAATATTTCACAGTCAAAATATTCCATAATTCAAATGTTTCATATTCCGAATATTCCACATCCAAAATATTCCATACTCCAAATATTCCACATTCCAAATATTCCATTTTATATTTAAAAATTTATCTAATATTTTATTTTGCTTTGGAATATTTTTGCAAAATTTCCCTTAGAATATTACAGCAATTCGAGTGGAATATTTGTTGTTGTTGATAATTTTGCCCTTTCCTGGAATATGAATAGAATTTTTTGAAGCTGGAATATTTAAAGTATAAAAAAAATGTTTAATTTTGAAAATTTAAAAATTTTTCCATATATTGAAAATTCCAGAAATGTGACTTGAAAAATTCTTCTTAAACTAATTGATGATAATGAGATTTGTGAAATAATTATTCTTCGCAGGTAATTATGGTCCGGTGATATTTGTCGCCATTCCAAGATTTCAAAAAGGCGTGCCAATGACACTGGGCTATGTAACTGACGCCTTATCGGAGGAAAATAATCCAGTAATAGCACCATATCCAGATTGGTCATGGAATACCTTGGAAAATTGCGATGGCATCATAAGCGTCTACAGAGTACAGGTTTCTACAAATTTATTCTTGATTCATTTAAATATTCTTCGCCTTCTTTTAAACCTTGCATTCCAAATTAAATACGAAATAATTATGAGAATTTTACATTTTTTTCTGAAATAGTTCTATATTTTATATTTCTGAACTAAACTGAAATAAAACGATCGCAAAATATTTAGCAATTTTTTATTTTTCGTAATTAGCACG